>QTSX02003874.1:0-64224 GCA_014839935.2 Entomophthora muscae | reverse complement strand
ATGTTAAACTTGTTTTTCTTAGTCAAAATGCCGTAAATTGAAATGTTGTTTTTACTAATAAATTGAGATAGCGTAGATTGAAATGGCATAATTTGAGAGTGCATTTTTTGAGATGCCGTTTTCAAAATGGCGTGTCCTACTGGATAAGCTGGGCAAGAATTACATCATCACCACTATTGATTACTTCACACACTGGCCAGTGATGTGGGAAACCACTGATCACACTGCCACAGCCATTACTTGGTTCATTGGCAAGGATATTGTAGCACACTTTGGATGCCCCAAACAACTCATCACTGATGGGGGCCCAAGCTTGTGGGCCATGTCATTAAAGCATACTGTGTCAAGAACGCCCTCAAACAAGTATTCACCACACCATACCATCCTCAGGCCAATGGGTGTGTGGAGCTGTCAGGAATATTCCTGGCACTAGCCAAATTTCTACAATTGTGCCAATTCAGGGCAAGAAAGGAGTTATGGGTCCAAATAACCCTCAATATGATGAGTTTTTCTGCCTCAAAGTTAGGAAAATAATTTTAAGGTCAAAACGGAACTTGGAATAAACTGGAATAATTTATCATCCAGGCAGGCGCCCACCAGTCCCCCCTCCCGCCAGCCTCCTGGGGCCCACGCTCTTCCCCCTTCAGCCAATCTGGGGCCATCCTACCAGATGATCAATCAAAAAGTACCTGATCTTAGGGATTTAACTGAAGAATAGGGAAAACTCTAACAAATACAATGAAACCCAAACTGCAGACCAAAACAACAATTCTGACCCCAACCAATGGGAGCCTGGGACACAGGTCAGATGGTTGGGGCCAGACCTTGGCCAGACCAAATCACTTGAAAACAAAATAGATCTTGAGAACAACTTGGACCCTTACCATCACCTGACCCAAGGCCAGCAAAAGATTACTAGCTCCCTCTTAGAAATGCCAAGTCAACAAAAGCTTACAGCAGAACAAGAGTGGCGCTTATTCCCAACATCTGATCCCAATGTTTTACCATATAAGCTTTGGGGATCCCCTGTTTCCACTCCCACTGGCCAAGCTTTGTACAGTGGGAGCAGCTATAAATAAAGGGTCCCCTATCAGTGGCAGTTTGTGCTATCATTGCAAGAAATTCCCCTTGATAAGGCAACTGTCAGCATTCAAACTGTCTACATTTAACATCCTCCATGCCAACAATCTCAAATTTTATTTTGGCTCTATTTTTTACAGCTTCACCCAAAGCTTGAAAATCAAAATCAAATCTAACTTTTGTAATTAGGGCAATCATTCAAGGTAAAGAATCAATAAATGTATAACAAAAATACAAAAATAATTTTTGGGGACTGTTGGCATGGAGGATGTCACATGTAGACAGTTTAAATGCTGATGGCTGCCCTCAACAATTACCTTTTAATCCTTACTCTTAGACCAAACATAGTGTTGTAATTTCAGGCTTATGAAGGCTATGAGCAGGCCCCTGTAGGGGTAGAGCCTAACCCTGTTGTCCTAGGACTGGTTGACTATTAAGGGGACTTATAATAGTATTGAATAAGTTATTTATTAAGAAAAGGAATGAGGGGATTATATAGTCACTCATTCCATCTTCAGGTGAACAAAGGGCAAATGAACAGTTTGTGAACATTTGGAGGTTTATTGATCCTAGTATATCTGGGGGTCTCAGCGGTGTCTGGTAAGTCTAGAATGGTTCGAGTCCCTAGTTTCAGAGTTGAGCTCAACAGGCAGGCCGGTTTGGGCTTGTAAGAGGAACAATGTATTATTATCCAGTATGAATCCAACCTGCTTATCTCTGGGTTGAAGTTGGATAAAGTAGAATAAGTCTTTCTAGGGTAGTTTTGATGGGGGGTGTCATTTTGTGGTAAATTTGGCTGCCAATTGTAGCATCAATGATATTGCATATTGGATCAAATTAGTAATAAGCATATCTGTGAGTATCTTAATACCAAAATTCCCAACTAGGCTAGATTAAATTCTACTCTCCACCCCTAGCAAAGTGAAGATGAATCACCTCATCTTCACAGCTGTGCTCACAGCTTGGCTAGGAATTGGAGGGTATCAGAAAGGACCAGTAACCTTTGGGCCCTCACCAGAAGGGTTGGGCCAAGAGTACTATGCCAAACCAGGACAGCTCAATCCCTCATACACTGGCTCCTGGCCTCCCCTGATTTTGCCTCATTCCACCCTATCTGTTGCAGCATACACCTCAACCTACTACATCCTGACCTACTTTGAGGCAGCTTTGGAAGATACAACACCCATACTAAGGTGTTCCAATGGATGACAACCATCTATCTAAATGTCATCAATCTGACAGGGTTCCAGCCTGCCAATTGCCTGCCGCACCTGCTGCAGGCAGTACCCACCACACTTGGGTATTGCAGTAGCGCCTGAATGGTTCCCTAGTACAACTAATTACCAAGCTCTCCAAGGAGCACCCAAACACCACCTCCACAGAGCACTTTCCCACTGTCTTGCTCATCTTAAGAGCCAGAATCAACTGTGATATGGGGTTCAGTCCCAGTGCCTTGGCCTAAGGTACTTCTGATGGCTTGACCCAAGTAGATGAGGGGAAACTATGATCCACTGTTCCTGGGAAGCCTCCTCACACAACTACCCCTTGTTGACCCAATGGTGATCAAAAGCTTGCAACTTGGAGCAGGAGAAGATCAAGGGGCCATAAAGCACCTTGAGGCAAGGTATTCCCTGGGTGATCCTATCTACGCCCTTGATACTACCTCTGCAAAACTCATCCTCAGCCACCTTAGGCCCTTCAAGGTGGCAGCTGTCTACAATGATCACCCCTACCAACGCCAAGACCCCAAGGGATACCAGGAGACTCCACCATGATTGCCTGTGCCCCTGATACACCATCCCTGCCCAGAAAATCTTTGCCTGAACCTTCCCCAATCTCCCAAAAACTCCAATCCTAGCCTCTGATAATGAGCAGGGAGCAAGGGGGTGTTGCGGCCAAGATTATCCCCTTGTCCACCCATATATCTCATAATACACAGAGGGCGCTTGAAAAGCGCTTCATGGTGTGACTAGGGGTATGGACCAGTCTGAGTGCAATGCTGAATTGCAGGCGCTATCTCCTAATTAGGAGCACTAATAATCTGAAATGCTGATCTCTCTCTCAAGTTATTCCCAACCAGAATGTTGCATGGAGTACACTGCTATGCTGCCCCCAGGGTGGTTGTGGCTCCTGATTATACTATATCAGCCTCATGTTCATAAAATAAACACATCCTATCCCCATCCCTGTCCCTTATATCTGGAAATTTGCCTTCCCCAATCTGAATACTGAACTATTGTTGGTTTGGTTGCAAAAGTACCAAGGTGTGCATTAGGCTGATCAGGCCAATACAGGGATCCCTGTACTTCTGTTGGGTGAGTGGTTGGGACACTCTGGGTGTGCTGCTGCTGGTGGCATTGTATCAGAAGCTTTGCATCTGAGGGCATCTGTGAGTTAGATCTTGGGAGATTCAATCCCAAAAAAATGTGGGTGGTCTCTGGTCTCTGGTCCTCAAGGCTGGCAGCCTGGGGTCCAGCTTGCCCTGGGTTCAAAGTTGGTTCCAACTCTTGGGTTCTGGAAGAGAAAGAATGGCATTCCTGACAATATAGATGTTTGAAAGCCCAAAATGAGCCCTTGGTTGTATTGCTGGAAGTATTGCAGCTGTTGGCTAGATTGTATCCAGAAAATAAAGCTATATTTACAAGCTCTCTCCTACAGTTTTTTATGTAGTGTCCTGGTATATAGAAAAGGTGGAACATATTGCATTGGTAAGGCTAATCAGGCCACCAAGACATCTTGTAGCTTTGAACTTAGAAGCGGCCAGCAGGATTGCTTCACACCAAGCATCAGGGAACCGGTTCTAATGGTAGAAACATACAGTTCTTCATACGTTTGGGTGGAATTAAAAGGCTAGGTGTATAAAGCGGAATTAATAGCCTCTCGTTATTGCTTTTCAACTGTCACAAGATCTTGGTATTGAGTGTCAGTAAGGGAAAATCACTATCACTTAAAAAATATTTTGAGATTGGAATAAATCCTTGATAAACAACATGAGGAATATATTTTTTACACGCTTTCAGTACATAGTTGATTCTTGATAAAGGCTAATACCATATCCTGGCAGATCTGATTAGAAGGCTGTAGTTTAAATGTTTAATACCCTCATTTCCTAGATGAAATTCACTGATTAGCGGTGTATAGTTGATCTTTTCTATTTGGAGTTTGCCTTTAAATAAAATTAAAATGGTATTCAATGTTGGTTCTTGGTTTTATTTCCCCTGGGCAAAAACTTTGTGTGCATTTCTATTTGATGGCTCTGTATAATTAGTAAGCTTTTTCTACATGCAAACCATGTATCAAGTATAGTTTGGAACTGGAGTATTGGTGGGTGAATTTGATTCACTTCATTATTCATTTGTGTATTAGTGGTTTTGAGTGTTGACTATGTTTTGTGCGGCAATTGATGTGCTTGACATGCCATTATAAATGTATTAATGGCTCTTTATTATGGAATATTGCTAAAGATCCACGCCAGTCTTGTTTCGTTCCATGCTCAACTTTAGTTTGCTCTGAACTGACTTTGGTTCATCCTCTTGAAAGCTCTGAAAAGTTCAATACCTTAAACTGAACAAGTTTTGTGTTAAAGTTATACCGTGTAGCAGGTTTAAATATGCTGAGAGCTTTTCATCGGGTGATCTTTTTTGTATTTTAGAAAGTTTCCTATTTAAAAACGCACCAACTATGTTTCTAGTGTATGTGAAGGCTACTATGCTCACAATGTTAGTTGCTGACGGCGATTGATAGTCTATTTTATATGATTGGTTATAAACAGAAAGCCAGCTATTATTTACCAATAAAATTTAGTTGTCTTTAAAGTGATTGTTTATGTAGCCTTTTAAATCGGATTGGTGGCTATAACTATACCAACAGAGCTAGATTCTTTACTGGGAGATCTGCAACTGAAAGATGGGAACTTCACGCGAGGAGCCACTCAAGTCGGTCGATAGTGTGAACCGTTGGCTTTGACATGATTGAATATCAACTGGGGAATATGAAAAATAGAGGTGCCTTTTGAGTATTTTTGAAAATCAAGCCAGGCTTCCAAAGGCATTTGCCGATCTGCCCGTGTCGTTAACGCCACTGCAAAAGCATCCAAGTGACTTTGAGTCGAGCTGTTTAAATCCAATGTTTTGGCCGGTACCAAGGTTTGCGGTGATCCAAACTAGCTTCAAATGATTGCATGAAGCGATTACAGTTGAACCAATTTTAGTCATTTAATCCGAATTATTCAACCACTGCTGCCAGATCAAGTCAATTCCGGTCTATCGAGGTACAACCATAGCTGTTTCACATGAGTTTAAAGCGAATATTCCCATGTTACTTGCACACAGCCCAAGTCAACTTGATGCTATATAAACTTACGATGCCTTCGTTCATTGCCATCAATTTTCATATCTATCCCAACATGAAGCTCCTCAGCGTTACCCCCTTGATGGTCTCGGCCACCATCTCCATTTGTCTCACTCACAAGCAATGTCTCAGCAGCGCATTGGACGAACTAAAGGACAGCTACCAATACAGTGGATGTGCAGTCGTCCAGAACGAAAATGTCGAACCCCGCGGCGAGTGGTCCGTCAACACGGTGAAACGGGGAATGTTCGAGTTCAAAGTGTATTGCGCCAACCGACAGGACTGCTCTGGCTGCAGCATTGAACTCGACGACGACAACTTTTTCTCGGTCCATGGCTACGATACCACCGCGTTCAAAAGACGGGGAAACACATTGTTCCTTCTCCCCTCCCCCAAATAGTCCCAATTAGGCCTTTCAGCATTAAATATAGAGCTTCATGTTTAACTTAGACCTTTCATATTCCCCTATAATTTTTTAAATCAAATCAAATCTCGCTGAAACGAAAACTGTATAGTCAAATAGCTTCCGATCCTTAACTCGCCTGCCACAGGCCAAGCCAAAATCATGTATCACCTACCAAGATCAAAATCACCTTCAAATAAGATGCTGTAAAGATGCAACCTGGTTTGCATAATACACGATAATCATTTCACGTGAGAATAATAATATATTTAATAGAATCTCATTTTAATATGATATTCTTAAATGACTAAAATATGTAAATCTCAATTGCATAAAACCCAACCAGCAGCATAGCAAGCTCATTCAGTTAATGATGAATCTATACCCGAAATACATGATCCCAATACACAATTCGAATATTTTTTTAGATCATGTAGATTAGTGCATGACCTGCAAAATCCAGACTTTGTAGGAACGCTGCCACCCAGCAACTAAATCGGAATCAGAAGTGAAGATACAGGGGTGCCAATTTTATGGGATTTTAGAAAGGGAAGTTCAGCGATCCAGGCTGGATCCACAAAGATTAACTTTAGAACTTCTGCCATCCTTGAGAATCCACTCGATCCGATTTAAAAAGACAAAGAATTAGATACATACCTTGACAAACTAACCACATTTAGCAATAAAACTAACTGAGCTATAAAATCCTCTTATTGATTTTATTTCTTATTTTATAATTTCATTATAGCCACCCATTGTGGCTCTCTAGGGTAAAGAGGGGTAAGAACAAAGTTCTTCAGAAGCTTCTTCCAGAGAAGCTAGGGGTGTTGCAACCAAGACCAACACCTTGCCTCACAACATATCTCATAGAGACAGGGGGCACTCACAGAGTCACCCCATGGTATATCTAATGCCATAGGTCCATCTGCATCCAATTTCAAGATACAAACAATATCCCTAAATTAGGAACAAAGCAAATTCAGATATCAATCCCTTTATAAGTCATTCAAAATTTAAATCATGCTTGGATCACACCACCCTTATACTTCCTTGTGGATTAGTGGCTCCCTTTTACAGTATAACAGTGTTAAGTTCTCAATAAGTCTACTATCTTGTTATAAATATCTGCCCTTTCCTTCTGGACTGTTGTCTTCCTCAATCTAAAAACTGAACTAATTATAGTTCAGTTGCAACAGTGGTAGCAACAGTAGGTTCAATTTAAGGCCTAACCTTTAGAAAGTTCCTCTCAAGAAAGGACAGAGTGCTGGCTGTATGGCTACCTCTCATCAAGAAACCTTCTTACTTGCCTCCAAGGGGGAGATCCCAGACGTTCATGTTATCTAACAATACAAATTGTATTGACCAGCATTTACAATTGACTCCAATTAGGAAAATGTGACGGCAGCATTACCTGTAATACCCAAGTATTGAGGGTAAAACTTTAGTAACATAAGGTGGCAGGTTAGGCGGCTCAAAGCCATTCAAGGCGTAGACAATTGGATAGAAGTTGACTGCCTGACGGAAGGCTTTGGCAAGGATGTTGCATTGTCTAAGGCTGACAGCCAGATAAAGTAGCGTAGCTGCAGGGATCACATAAATAGCCAAGGTGGGAGTTGGGCGAGATGGCGCCAGGGGTGTCCACGGGTTCAAAACCATTGATTTGAGATGAGTTGGCTCATTGTATGATATCCCCTTTGGTCCCTGTGGGTCAGGACCAAACTGAGCATTGGTTGGTGGTGGCCCCCTATCCCAAGGTAAGCTGTCAAGACAGCTGTGAAGATGACGTAGTTCATCTTCTGACTTGGGGAGGGGTAATGGGTTTAGTCAGGTTACTTGCTTAGCCTGGGTAAAGGATTGATTAATATGATAATATTGAGGAGGATATTCACTCAATGATAGCACAAACTATCATTGAGGGGTTTGTCTTTATTTATACTAGTGGACCTGCAAGGCATGATTATTGGAAGGATAGCATTGGGGAACCAAGAGTCTGAGTTGCATCTGTTATTCCCTTTTCTGGATTGGCTTGGGTGGCTGGAATTGAGAAGGTTTGGCTGGATCCAAGTTTGCATTGGCATAGTGAAGTTTGGTTTCTTCATGCATCCAAATTCATTTACTAAAGTTGGTGCATGATTTTCATTGTTGGATAGCCTGTCAGTCCATTCCCCATTTGGTAGGCTCCCAAATTGGGCAGCAGTTCCTCCCAAGTTTGGCTTTGGGGAAATTGCCTTTCCTGATTTCCCGATCTGGCTATTTCCCAAAGGAGTGGATAGGGACTGGCCTGCTGGCATGGGAGGGCAAAGGCTGGAGGTGGTGGATGGCCCATGGGTTCCTGGTTTGAGGATGGCTTGAGGTGGGGTGAAAGAGTGGTGGGCGCTGTGCAGTGGAGTGGGATCTGTTAATGGCGGCAAGCGCCTGCATGTTGGCAGAAGGCAACAGCTTGGTGGTGGCGGGCTTTGCGTGGAGGCAGCAGGTGCCTGTGCGGTGGCGGTGGACATCTGCTTGGTGGCAGCGGGTGCCTGTGCGGTGGCGGCGAACGTCTGCTTGGTGGCAGTGGGTGCCTGCATGTTGACAGTGGGTGACGGCTTGGTTGTGACAGGCTTCTGCGTGGTGGAGGCAGGGGCCTGCAAGGTGGCAGCGGACATCTGCTCAGTGGCGGTGGGTGCCTGCCGTTGACGGTGGGTGATAGCTTGGTTGTGACAGGCTTCTGCGTGGTGGCGGCAGGGGCCCATGAGGTGGCAGTGGACATCTGCTTGGTGTGGCGGACGTCTGCTTGGTGGCAGCGGGTGCCTGCATGTTGACGGTGGGCAACAGCTTGGTTGTGACAGGCTTCTGTTTAGTGGCGGCGGGGGCCCGCGTGGTGCAGTTTATTGATTACACACTATAAGTGTCAGGAATATTCCTGACATTACCCTTCCCAAGTTGGACCCCTAAAAAATGCTGAACTTGCATTTGGAACCATTGACTAGCGGTGTGGAGGGGCCCACTGTATTGAGTTGGCTACACTCCAAAAAAAGCCTGACTCTTTATTTGCCAGGGTTTAGAACCCATGTGGGGTTTAAAAGTGTCAAGAGACTTATTGGGCCTGCCACTGTCTGTATCACCACTTGGTCCAGTCAGGAGCCCAAGTTCACCTGGGCCACTTCCAGAACGGTAGCCAAGTCCCGCTACAGTGAAACATTTACATCCATTATAGCAAAAAATCTTCTGCTAAGAGTCAAACAAACAGAAAGAGTCTCAGAATACTTCATTGCCTGGCAGCACGCTCTTGCTTCCACCCACAAAGCTTCTATCAATGGGAAGGTCATGCTCCTTACCCTCATCATCAATGGGCTAAAATTTCAAGGATGGCATTCTCTATCCTATCAAAGTTCAAGACTTGGAACAGGGTTCAAACCCAGGTCAAGACTGCCCAGGGCCACCATCCCTGAGGCCCAGGGGGCCAGCTGTATTTTTTCAGGATTGAATCCTCTCTGATCCAAACCACTGATACTCTTCAAGACAATGCCTCCAGTGTAGAATTGCCAATGATGGCGCCTGGCAAAGGAAACATTGAGTTGCCTAATGGAGGTGAGGAGGCTCCTGCCATTGGCTTGATTGTCACAAGTGAAAAACTCCTGTTGAACATGTGCATAGGAAAACCTCAACTATGGGGATCAAACCCCAATATCCTGCAGGCTGCCAGCCTGCAGATTTCTGGACTCAAACCAGAACAGGATTTGACTTTGGGGAATCTTCTAAGGCTTGATGAACTAAAATTACCTGCATCAAGATTTCCCACGCCAAAGGTTCATGGTAACCCAACCAATGAGAGGTCAGGCCAAGCCAAAGATCCTGGAATAACCCAGGCCACCACAGAAAGGGGAAACAAAGAAACTTCCCGTAGAATGCAGGCCACCCCAGAGATGAACAACCCCACGACCTGAAAAGGAAATTCAAGTATCCTCAGTTCAAACCAGCCAATGAATTAACTCCCACAATGGATGCCACCAAGGACTGGAAAACCCTGGTAGACAGTAGCACTAGGCCCAAATTTTTTTGTTAAAGTTTACCCATGGCAGATGGGCATACTTATACCCTGGACTGCCAGGAAGTTGCCCATTGCCATTCTTGAAATAAAGTGATATGAACCTTTGGTTCAAACAGGTTATTCCATACTTGATTTTAGTTCTATTTCATTTGTAGTCCAACTTCTGCGGTTCTGTACCTCCTGCTTACCCAACCCAAGAACCTGCAGACCAGCTGCCTAAACTCTATTGTCCACCAAGAGCTCCCTTTGGCCTGGTACATTTCACTGAATACCCACCCAACCTAGCATATTCAGAGTTCACCCTAGAGGAAATCCTAATCTATAACCCAGAGGCTAGAACTAGAAAGACAGAGACCATTTACAGAGAAGGCATCAAGATCACCAGACCTCTTCTGCTATTCCGCAACAAGTACAACTACCTGCCTGCATATTTGGTTCCAATGACACCACCTCTCACCCTGCAGCCCAACTGCCTGAAAGAATCTGTTGCGGCCAAAAAATCCACTTCCACTCAGATATTTGGAGTGATGTATATCACCCTCACCGGCTTAATTGGTTCAATGGTACCTGCCAGCGGACCTTGGGCCCTCAGGGGCAAATTCTTATCTTATATTGTAAAGTTAGCACCAATCTTGTGGTGGGCCCTTCCTGCAGGGTAACGGGCCGTCTGCCTGCAAGTTCCCAAGCACCCCCCACAGGCTGGATCCCTGAAATTGATGATCCTGATGTCTACCTTGGTGACCAATCAGAATCCTGCCCCTGAAGTGAGCATGCACCAGAGATCTGCCCCCAAGAATATTGCTCCAGAACAGAAGGGTTACACCACCCTTCTTGAAGATCCAGTCAATAAGCGCATCTCCTGCGCCAGTGCTATTTTGCCCCCCAAAACTCAGGCAACCTGCCCAGCCAAATTCCTGCTTCCTGACCAATGGAATTCTGCCCATTAAGATTAAGGTCTGGTTGTGAGGTATTATATAAACCACTAGACCCTGTGTCATACTTTATTGCTGCTTTTAATTAAGGTCATGAGACATTGGTTTTCCTGACTATTGCTGCCTTTTATCTTCATAATCTGCTGGGTTAACACCAATCCTTCCTGCCCCACCGCCCACAAGTTTTTGTCCTCCAGGCGCCCCCTTTGTCCCTGTTCACTTTAAAGAGTACCCTTTGAAGACTGAGTATTGAGAATGAACTGCCAAGAATATACTTGTGGGTGATATCTTGACCCACACTAGAGAGCTGACCCAGTATAATAGGAAGAGACCTTGGTTTACCACTGTCAAGTTTATACTTCTGGGAAGTATAATAAATGAAATAAGGGGAAGATTTAAGAAGAGAATTATAATTTATTGAATATGAATATAGAATAATATATAGTATCATGACAAGCCACATGTTGTCCATGTACGTCATGGAGGTCATGGGGCTTATCTGAGTAATGTTCCTCTTGAGTCACAAGGCTTGATCAAGTTGTGTTCCATCTAGGACCTGGATTGAGTGATCCCTGTCATATATGGTTGACTGATAATGGTGCCACCAGTTTATTGGCTGGACGGTGAACCATTCAGTGAGCCATTTGGTGTTTTACTTGGGTCATTAATTCCCTGAGAGGGAGTAATCAAAGATGTTGCAACACTACTGAGCCCTGTCTGTTTAAAGATGATAAAACTCCATCCCTGCCTACCAACTGGACATAAGGATGTCTCTCACCCCCAAACTGATACCTGTGTCTGCCTCTGGGCATTGTCTAGAAAATTCCAATAAGCTGTTTGGTATAGTGCACATCACCTTTTGGAGGTGATTGACACTATTATCCTGGCTTCCAGCTCATGGTCTTGGGTGGGGAAATCTATGCTGTACATATTGAAGTTAGCACCCATCTTATGAAGGGCTTTGCCTTCCAGGTCTTTGGCCTGTCCAGTCCTGGAAAGCAACGGGCCAGCTGCCCAAGGATGGTTCCCTGACATAGAACCCTATATGTGCCTGTGGGGTATTGGACCCCCATTGATGATTGTTACAAAGCTACCTTTGAGGTGGATAGCCAATCCATAATGGGGATTTGAAAGCCCAATGTCACTTCTACCCTGCCTTGCCTTTCACCTGGAAGTGCCCATAGTCAAGTAATTGGCTGCCAGCCCAGCCAACAGGACAACAGTAATAAGCGCCCTTGCAAAGGGGACTTTAGCTGGTACAGATTAGGAGCTCAGAAAAAGCTGGGGGCTGTAGAAATGAGGGGCTTTTCAACCCCAGCTGGCCAACAAGCTTGCTCCCTCCTTGTCAAGAACCCCTGGGGCTACCACCTGCACGAGGTTGATCCCCTAGGCATCTTTTGAGTGCACAGTAACAACCCTGTGTTACAAGCCAGCCATAATCAAAGTAAAATTTCCTTCTTGGTTTACCCCTTCCACTTCTGTGGGTGCACCCACAAGCTCCTGGAAGGTACCAGGGCAGACTGCACTGTGGTTGATCAAAAGCTTGCAGAATCCCAACTTCTGGGACAGGGGCCCAGGTGATTCAAGGTAGTATGTGTAGCAGATCCCAGAAGGGTGGCATCACCCATGGGACTTCCAACTCCTTAAGAATAGGGACATCTAGGTCAGTGTGAGAATTGGGGAGCAGGTTAGGAGGAAATGAAACCAAGCTCTCAGCCACAATAAAAATTTGCAGTTTCAGCAACAACCTATTGGTTGTTGCCAACAATTCCTGGGAGGCCAAAGGGGGGAAGGAATCAACAGAACACCAAAAGCAACAGAAAAACCAAATGGCCAACATAGACCAACAAATTTCAAACTTTATTAGAGTAAAGAATGACAAAGCAAGGTCTTTTACAGCTCTTGCATTCATTTAAGTGGGGAGGGAATTGGGGGAGAGATCAAATTTCACCAAATAATTGACCAATAAAATAAGCAAATATGAGTGAATTTCTCAAGGTGGGAAAATCTGAATTTATTTTGAATGGACATAATCAAAAGGGAAATTGGCTCAACTAAAAATTGAGGGACCTGTTCTGGACACAATTACCACTGCTCCTGGACTGCTCTTGCACATGGTATTTAACCAGGGGTGTCTCTTGGATAGGTTAGGTGGGGCATCTTTGGAATAATTCCACAAGTATTAATTCAAGGGCTTTTCTTGGCTTTTTCAGTAACTTTTGGATATTTGTTCAAATGAAATTTGGTCAAGGTACCCAAGCATTTGGCAGGAATTGAAGTGGAGGCCTAAGAGGGAGGCTTAACTTTACAGTCAGTCTCTCTGGTCCCATTGTGAGTGGCCTAAGCCACAAATCATTGCTAGTCTAGCCTGGCTACACTACAACTGCTCCTAAATTGACTGGGGCATCTCTACCATCATACTCAGAAGAAATCATAGGGGTCCCAAATCTATCAGGTAGAGATGTACAGGCTGCTTCACAACACCACCCTTATCTTTATCACTGGACATGGTCCTAAAAGTTTAAAGGGGTAGTTTGAATTTAACCAGTGCTCAGCCAAAGTGATCAGATCTGAACCTATCCTGAATTCCCCTTGTAGCAACCCATCACTGGCTCTTCAGGAGTTGCTTGCTGAGTCTGAGGAAGTATTCAGTGAAGCACTGGATCAGCTGCCTCCACTATAAGAGATCCAGCATACTGTTTAAATACAGGAGACATTGACCAAGGTGTGACTGCTGTATTGAATAACTCCCAAGAAGGACATAAACCTCCACCAACACCTTTTGGATGCTCTGGATAAGGTAATTATCTGCCAATCTCTATCTCTGTACAGGGCTATAGCCTTCTTCATGGCCAGAAAGCAAAGGTCCCTCCACCTGGTCACGGACTACTATGTCCTCAACAAGGTCACAGTAGAGGACAAGGGCCTCTCTTGTCAGGGATCCAAGCTTGGGTGGCTGGCCTATCATTTTTTGGGATCACACAGCCCGGGGTTTTTGTGGGTAGAGCCCACCACAAGATCAAAGCTAAGTTAAAAAGGTACAAGAAGGACTTCCGTATCCAGTACCATGGGTTGGCAGCTGGGGATATGGTGTCAATTTATCCACAGAGAGGGCGATATAAACAATCCCAAATAGCTTGTTGGAGTGATCTGTGGGAAGTTCAGGTGGGGACATGGGCATGGGTTTAGGAGTGATTGGCGGCTCCATATCCAATTGATAGGCAGAAAGGAGGTTGTACTTGTCTTTGAAAAGGATGGACCTAGAGTAATGCCAAGGGCCTTGTCTATTAAATCTTACTTGCAAATTCATATGGTCCAGGGAATCTGATTTAAATATATTCTCAAGGGTAAATTCCTTATATTTGGGCTTCAGAGGATGTCAGAAAATTGCAGACCATGGTATTTTATCATCCATCAGATGATAACCTAAATCTTCTAACATTCAGAAAGTACAGAGAACCTGTGACTTTGGTGTAACCTTTGGCCCAGAATATTTTGTTGCCATCAGAAGTAGAAAGTCTGACAGGGCCTAAGGCCAAAAGGATTTGGGACAGTTCTTCCTACTTCTGGATATAGGTTCTTAAGTTGTTGTCTATATATTTTACTATAGGGTTTAATACTGTATGGAGACAGTATGATCTTTTGTTCTCCACTAATAAAGCCTAAGAGAGGATCACATTGAGGAAATAAGACTTGGACCAATCATCAAGTTGTTAAGAAATCATCAGTTTTTTATTCTAATGGACTGGCTTTAAGGCAGCCTGCCTGCCCGTGTTTTATCTGGGTTAGCTCACAACACTAAAAGAGACTGAAGTAGCATTAGGGCGACACAGCAGGAGGCCCAGCCTTTTTGGGGTGGTTTTAACAGAAGGCTAAATTGACATCTTCCACAGATTGGTATTCTTTCTGTCTACCTGGGCCACTTCCAGGGCTAGCTAGCCAGTGACAGCTACTAGTTCACAGAGATGATTGTTTCACTTAATCAGAGCTACTCTAATACAATAGGTTCAAAGCCTTTTATCTTAGAGTGGTTAGCCTGACGGCCCAGTTCATGTTGGACTCTTCTAGATGTAATGCAGATGACAGTTCATATGATGGCCCTCTTGTTCTAGGATTCATTTAAAGTTTTAGAATAGTAATTATTATGGGAAGCATGTTTGAGGTGGTGGTTGAGGTGGATTAATTAATGAGCAGTAATTGCATATACCATTAATTAATTGTAATGCATGAGTATGTTGATGACAGGATATGATTTGATCTCTGATCCCACAACCCGTGGCCCACATAATTTTGTTGAAACCCTTCCTAAGAGCAATTAACTGCTGGCCCACGTTATTTTGTTGAAACTGTTAATTAGTCAATATCCAGAAATTCTGACAGAGGATATTCTGTATAGCAGACAGGACCAAAGGGAGAACCAGGAGGACAATAAACTGTGGGCAGAGGGACATATGGCCTTGAAGATCTAAAACTGATTTGGTAAATGGCAATAATAAAATATGGTAACAAATGGGGAAACCAATGTCTCATAACCCTTTTATTTAAAAATGGCAATACATTATCACCGCAGGGTCTGCAGGCTTATATAGCACCTCACCGCCAAACTTCACATTTTCCATAAATGGATCCTCAACAAGTCAGAAAATCTTTGATTGGGAGGCCAGGACACCTGGGTTTGAGAGTGGCAAAATGGCACCACTACTGGGGGACTTCTCATTGGTGAAGAACTCATGGAATATCACTTGAGTATTCTGTTCTTGAGCTTGGGTCATGGGAGCGGTCTTAAGCCTGCATTTTCCTCAAGTAGCTGAGCTTGAGTGGTTAACTGTGAGGACTTCAAGTTCATGAAGTTTATAGAGAGACTTTCCTTGCCTCTATTAGGCAAGTCAAGAAGTCCCTCCTTGGGCACCACCACTCTCAAGTCCAAGTCAGTATTCTTGCTTCAGGACTTAGACTGGGCTTCAGCTCAAGGGGGTTCAATCCCAAAAAAACATGGGTGGGCGTTTCCTCAGTCCTTGAGGCTGGCAGCCTACAAGTGTTCAGGGTTGGGGTTCAAATCCTGTTCCTGGGCCTGGTTTTCAAGAGGTAGTAAATTGTCAATCCTGACATATCCTACTGATTAAAACTGTTTGATAAACTTGCAGATGCTAAGTATTTTAGCAAAATTGGCATTTTTCAGGGTACAACCAGGTCAAGATCTCCCTGGGATATGAGGCAAATACTGCTTTTTGAGCATGCCATGGGTTGTTTGAGTGTTGGTCTATGAATTTGGTATGAATAAATTGCTGTCCCCCTTTTCAATGCTCATGAATAAGACCTTTGAGAACTTGGTTGGTAAGTGTGTTTCTATGCACCTAGAGGACACCATTGTATTTATCCAGAATCAGAAAACATCCCTCTAACGCTTCTATACTGTCCTTAACACCCTTTGCAAACATCAGTTGAAGGCCAAACTGGTGAAATGTGAGTGACTCCTGTAAGAGTTACTGTTTTTGGGGTACACCATCTAAGCTGAGGGTATCAAACCCAACTCTGATAGATCAAGGTGATTACCAATATGCCCCCTCCTAATGATGTTAGCCAAGTACATACCTTCCTGGGAAAGGTTGTGTATGTACACAATTTCATCTCTAACTGTAGGAAGCTCATTGCCCCCTTTGCTGAGCTAATTAACACTAAGAAGATGGTTCAGTGGACTCCAGTTCAATATCAACCTTTCAAAAAGCTCAAGCAGAGTCTCACATCTGCACCTGACCTCCAGTTTCTTACCCAAAACTGTCAATATGAGCTCAGAACTAATTCTCTTGACTGTAAAATAGGGTGTATACTGGCAACAGTTCCTATGTTTACATTTTGTTTAATTCCCACTTTTATCCAGAAAAGCAAACTCTACTAAGGAACTTTCTAATCAATTGAGCTTGATCCACATTTCTCTTAGCTCTTGGAGGTGCAAACCCAAAAATCATGAGGAAAACATGGCCATTTTGACATAATTTAAAATTAAGCTTAATTAAAATTTTGATTTAAGAAAATTTTCCCTTTACTTTTACTAATAAAAACTTGTTTTTCCATCAAGTCAATTTACACAGTGTAAAAGTGTCAATGCTGACACTTTTTAAGCCTAACTTATTTTTAATACTAAAACTGAACCATCTAAAATAAAAATAATAATAGCAAGCTTAAAAATATTTTTTATATTAAATTAATATATAGAGATAGGAATAGTGCATACAGCAGATTGTTGAAAGATTCATCTGATAAATTTATCTGTTGCACTTATTCTGTCTTTAATATCTGTTGGAAATTGCGCCATTAATGCTATTTTGATATGGTCAATGAATAGTGATATGTGAAAAGATTTAGTTGGTTTTGCCTTCAACTTCAGAAATTCCTTGCCTTCCATAAATGGGTTGACATCAATGTCCACCCATTCTGGACTATCATACCTGCCCTTGTATGATCCTGGTATGACTTCACCCCAATGTGACTCCCTCAACCACTCTGTTTACCTAATGAGTGATCACCAACCCTTGTCTACTATTTAAGCAGAATTACTTCTCCTAATAAAAGACAAGTTTATCAACAGTTGTGTTGGCTTTAATATTCTTAAAGCCTTTTCCTTTCCTTTCTTCCAAAAGGAATTCCTCTTCTTATATTCCAGGAAATTAAGATATTTGTCCTTGATTTTGCCCTGAAGGCTAACCCAAGGCTAGCTTCAAACCTCAATTCTTTTGCTATAAAGATTTCCTGCTGTGTCCTCCTGGATGTTCTTACCAGGAGCCAAACACAATAATATCATAATTGGATTGGTGGCTAATAACAATCCCATAATTTAAGCTGGATTTACTAAGTAAGTTACTATAGAATTTATAATTGATTATAATGTTGACAATCAGTAATGTTGAGTATTTGCTTGTGGTCAATAACCAGGGTGGATTTAAGCAAATATAAATGGCACAATTAAGCCTAAATTACTATTTCATCTCTTATTGAGGATGTTGTCAGTGGCAAAGTTGTCACTTTAACCTTTTCATTACTGAAGACAACTTTCTTAACAACTTTACTTAAGTGCAATGGTAAAGTATCATATTCCCACCCCCAAACATTATTTTTAATAAAGAAATTAATGGTTTCAATGATTTTAAACTATTTTTCATATGTTTTTTAATTTTAATAGTGAGAAAAAAGCATACATAAAACAGTCATAATTTCTTGTTTGCTTAAATTTAATTAAGTTTACTATGAAAAAACATAGTAATTTTTTTAAAAAATGTCAACAGTGCCAATTTTGTCTCCGATAATGTCTACAATTTTCCTAGTTGACAGTATGAATTCAGCATATTTTTGCTAATTGTCTTTCATAATGTTGACCCTTTTTACTTATCCCATATAAAACTTTATGTTTTACATAATAAAAACATTTTAAATTTTGATATGTTGCATTTTCAACTTTTTTTCATAGTTTTGCTTTTTAAAATAAAATCATCTGAAAATAATACTTTTGAATATTTCTTTTAACTTTTAGCTTTTTGTTAAAAACTTCAATAAAAAACTTCTACACTAGCTTTATATTTTTAAATTTCAATAAGAGCCATATAAGTATGAAGTTTAATTGTGATGATTCTTATAGTTGTTTTGTTCATTTTTTAAATACAAAACTTTATTTTAGAACTTGTTACTTATTATTTTAGGACAATAATACTTCCAAGCAGCAGAAGGGTACAAAGTGTCCCTCCAAGCCTGTTGTGAATGCCGCCATTCACCATGTTTTGATTTTGACTTTGTTGGGTTATTTCAAGGACAAATCCCTCTCTTTTGCTTTTGCCCCTCAAAATGAGTCTGTATCCAAACTGGGGAATACAATTGTTTAGTTTCCTTATTCTGCACAACTCATTTGCCCCACTCTTGCTTGTGGCAAGTGATCCTACTGTCCATGTGCTGTTTTGTGGTAAAGCTACACAGTATATATTCTCAATCTTTATACTGTCAAAACAGCATGCTTGCCCCACCAGCAAGGTTCCCAGTAAGCGGGGCTGTGACCCAAAATCTGATTATTCAGTCACCTCAAGTCAAGTTAGGAAGTCAACTCAGATTTCCAAATACAATAACATGAACAGAAGCTGATCCTTCCCGGTGGGTGACTTGTTTTGGCGCTTGACTCATTACAAGGATCGAGCCACCCACTTCAACATCCCACAGTGTGATCAGTGCTATCATGTTCCTCTTATCCACAATTCACAGCAACTATATAGTCCATATCTCCCAATAAAGATTATTATCTAGTTTCCAATATTTTCCCCTTGTAACTCTGCTAAAACAGCACAGTTTCAAAATTGGTAGAACATGTGAGGTTTCCAATCTTACCTTATCTTGCAAAACTCTACCTGTTGCCCGTACTTGCCGCGGTCAACAAATCCTTGATAGAATCATGTCTGGCCTCCAGCTGGACTGGACCCCGTACACACCTGGTAATAAAATACCCAATGGCTTTGTCCTGTACCAGAACAGAGTGATTCCACTTTCCGCCTTCAACGCCATGTCTGCACAAGGGTTCTTTCAGGCTACCCCTGCCATACCTTGTACAACCAATGAGAATACCATGCCCGCCTAATTAGCCAAAAGACTTCAAAGCGCTGCCCTGGAACCTTTTGCTGGAGCCAACAACAATAACATTGAGGTATAAATCCAGTTGGTCCAAAGCAAGCTGGCTCAAATGAAATGCCCACAGCAATTCTGGATTGCAGAGATCTCCATCCAATTGACTCACAACACTGGCACCTGGTGCAATAAGTGGCATGAAGAACACACTGAAATAAATAAGGACACCTTCAAACAAGAATTCTTGACAAGATTTGTGCTGAAGGACCCCCACTCATGATCATCTGCCAAGTAAAGAACTTGACCCAGACTGGCACCGTAGAGAAACTCATCTGCGCCTATGAGAAACTCCAACTACGTGTCCCTTCTGATATGGCTTTTGACACTCCAGCTATCCATCTCATGTAAAACAATGCACTCAAGTTGCATGTAATGAGATACATAAACCTGGATCAAGTAACCAACTTGCAAAGTCTATATTGCAAGGCAGAGAAAGCAGAAAAAACCTCCAACGCACTCCACAAGGTGCAAACTGGAAAAAGAGAACACCCCAAGGATTCTCACCCAGCTGGGCACTTCAATTGACCACCCCTAGGAACAACAACAGCAATGCAAACCACAAACCTAAAGGTTTAAATGGACACAGGAACAGGAACAACAGCCAATCAAACCAAACCCATTTCTGTGTCACTGCCACTAAAGATAATCAAGACAAGGGAAAAGCCCAGGGAGAGCACTATAAAAGCCAAGTTCTCCCCAGACTGTTCCTGACTTGCCCAACAATGAATATCAACCCAAGGACGTGGATCAATGCCCAATGATCCAAGTACCCTCAGAAGACCTGTTACTGTACACCATTACCAGACACTCAAATAAACTGATGTCTTATCCTTTCCGCTTTTGCAGTTACATGGGCTCAGCACTCCTGGACTTGGGCGCAGATTGAACCCTGGTCAACAGCAGCTTTGTAGATAAGTTCCAGTTAGCCACTAATCCTTTGCGGATTAAAAACGTGGTTTTAGCTGATGAACATGATATTGCTGTGACACGGGAAACTGCCCCCTTCTCTGTCATGCTAGAAAACCTAAATTTCACCATTAAAGGTCCTGTCATTGACTTTCCCAAGTTTGAAATTGTACTGGGACTGGACTGGCTACAAAAGAACAATCCATATGTAGACTGGGCAGCCCTTGTAACAACCATCAAAAATAAAGGTGTCAATCACCAGATCTACTCTGACTCAGTAGACTAACTCCTGTGCAACCATTTCTTTGTACACAACAGAGACCTTGAACAAAAAAGAGAACCTCAGGGCAATTGATTGGGACTCTTGCCAGTACAAGATCATACATTTCAAATATCACCAGGACATCACCACACCTCAGGATCATGAAATTGTAGCCTGCCATCCAGAAATCTTCAAGGAGGCTTTACCTGGGTTGCCTCCAGAGAAATACATCCAACACTTCATCCAACTCAAAGGAGCAGTACCTAAGGCGTGACCCATCTATTGCCTCACCCCAAATGAGGACAACACCTTACATGCTTACCTCAAGGAGGCATTGGAGAAAGGACTTATCTGCCCCTCACAGTCTCTTTTGGCGCCGCTGTATTCTTTGTAGCAAAGAAAGATGGTACTCTGTGCCTAGTCACAGACTATCAAGCCTTAAACAAAGTTACTATCAAGAATGTTTACCACTACCACTCATTGACAACCTCTTTGATGCCTTGGGTGGCACCATGGTCCTCTCCAAAATTGACCTAACTGCCAGCTACAATCAGATCCACATCAAGGAAAAAGACATCCCCAAAACAGCCTTCTGCACAAAATACAGTTTGTACAAGTGTGTGGTACTCAACTTTGGTATGAAAAACGCCCTTTCAACCTTTGTGACCTTCATGAACAAGGTGTTTGCACCCTGAATTAGCAGGCATGTCCTGGTATACCTGGACAATATCATTGTCTACAGCCCCTTGGTAGAACAGCATCACAAGGACCTAGAGGCAGACTTTATCACCCTAGAGCATCACAAGCTGCTAGCTAAGCCCTCCAAGTGCCAGTTCTTCTGCAAACAACTGCTCTTCTTGGGACACATAGTTTTGAAAGATGGCATTAAACCTGAAGGCCATAAAATCCAGGCCATTTGCAAAATGCCACCGCCCAAAGACAAGTTAGAACTCTTCACTTTCCTGGGAATGGTTGCCTATGTACAACAATTCATACCTGATTGCGGCGTCCTGACTGCACCTCTGTCTACCACAACTGACGCCAAACCAAAATTTGTATGGACCCCCAATATGTCCTTTGCTTCAGACGTCTTAAAGAGAAACTCACAACAGCACCCATCCTTCAATACCCCAAGCATAATGGGGAATACCAAATGGAGACAGACACCTCTGATGCATCTATTAGAGGGGTACTGCAAATCAAGAACAATGATGGGGACTTCCTACATGTGGCCTATGAATCATGTGAATTGACAGACAGCAAGTGCCAATACCTTATGAATGACAAGGAATTTTTGGCAATTGTGCATTGCCTAGTCAAATGGCGTTACCATCTAGAACAGCAAGAAGAGTTCACAGCCCTGACAGACCACAAATTGCTCATATACTTTAAAGCCCAGGCAACCCTCTCCTGTCAACAAGCACGCCAGATGAAACTCCTAATACTCTGAAAAAAAGACAAATGGTTCCTCCCTGGGACCACTGGCATTAAAAAAGAGACAGTCATCAAGAACAAGCAATTATTTGCAGACAGTATGGAACCAAAAACTGCAAAATGACTGATGGAACCAACATACCTTATATCCCTACACATCAGCAAGTGAACACCATCCTACGTTAACATAGAGACCTAGGGCATACAAAGAGCCACAACCTCTACAAATTTCTTAAGCACAAAGCATGGTGGCCAACCCTATACTGGGATGTCCAGAAAGTCCTAGAACAATGCAAAGTATATGAAAAATTTGCAAAAAGCAAAACCCCACCATAGTCAGTACTACCTATCTGCACACAACCACCCTTCAAGATGTGGGCCCTAGACATTATGAGCCCCATGCCAGGAAAACATAATGAGAAGAAGTACATCATTACTGCAATAGACTTTGCCACTTGATGGCCAGTGGCGCAAGCAGTAAAGACTCACACAGGCAATGACATGCAACAATTAATAGGAAAGATAATCAGCAAGTTTGGAAAGCCAGAACTCCTGATAACTGACAGAGGCAAAGAGTTGACCTCTGAAGATACCAACATATACCTCACCAAGAATGGGGTCAAGAGCACTGTGATAACACCTTACCATCCTCATGCCAATGGACACGTGGAGCGGCTGAATGGCAGCCTTAACAAAAGCCTTGGCCAAGCTCACTGCCGGGAGACCTGAGGACTGGTACAAGCAGCTATCAACTACATTGCTTGTATGCTGTTCTCGTGTGAACAGATCCACTGGGAAAAGCCCCTTTGAGTTAGTTTATTGAACACAACCCAATCATCCAGGCGCTATTGGGACCTAAGCTGGAAATACCAAGCAAGGTTCCACCCCACTCAGATCCCCAGATCATACAGGCCAATAGCAACCAATTAAAAAAAAGAAGAAAAACGTCTACAAAAGACCTTTGTCCCCATCCAAGACAGACATGAGGTTGGCAACAGAGTTTGGGTCATGAACATTGACAAAAGCAAACTACAACCAGAAAAAGTTAGCCCTGCCATCATCCTAAAGTTAAACAAAAACAACACTTACCTTATGCAAGGCCTCAGAAAACAAAAACAAGACAAAGTCCTCCACCATGATTGCCTCAGGCCCTGCAAGGCAAGACAAAAGCAATGTGAGACCATCTTACCAGCCACCAAACAACAGCTAGTTCAGTATGGCGCCTGGGCTCCCAACAACCCCCTGACAACCTGCCCCCAGAGGAGGCCAACTTTCAGCTAGGGGGTGTCAAAATAGCAGGCTTAACCCACCAGCAAGGTTTTGAGTAAGCAGGTTTGTGACCTGCAATTCAATTATCTAGTCACCTGAAGCCAAGTTAGGAAGTCAACTCAGATTTTTAAATACAACAACATCAACAGAAGCTGATACTTTCCAGTGGGTGACTTGTTTTGGCGCTTGAATCATTACAAGGACCAAGCCACCCCCTTCACAGCCCACAGTGTGATCACCGCAATCATGTTTCTGTTATTCATGACTCACAGCAACTATATAATCCATTTCTCTTAACAAAGATTATTATCTAGTTTCCAATATTTTCCCCCTTGTAAATCTTCTGAAACAGCACAGTTACAACACTAACTTGTGAGCGTGTCCTTCTACTATAAGCTGATAGTAGAGAACATGATCCCCAATGTTGAACTCAGGCAAGGGAGAGTGTCCTGCATTGTCAGCAGAGAGCTCAAACATTTTGGTTTTATATGCAGAAGTTTACGCTATAGCCTGTATGTCAATTATGCTGTTGACTAGATCTTTGATATGGTTGTCAGATTTATAGTCTTATCAGAGGAGAGTAGGGGCCCCAGGAGCAATAGAGTGGTAGCTTACGCCCATACAGCATAGTAAAGAGAGAATATCTGGTGACACAATGTTTCTAAGGCAATAAGTAAAGAGAGCAGCGGGTAAGTATAGATCCCAGTTGGCAGCATCAGAGTAAGTGAGCTTTCTCATGATGTTAACCAAGGTTAATTAGCATGGTCTACAGTCCCATTAGTAGAAGGATTATAGGGAGCTGAGAAGGATTGATGAGACCCTAGAGCCTCAACAACAGAGGTTATCAACTTGGCGTTGAAGTTGGTCCCAATGTCAGACAACAACATTTGAGGGCAGCCATGACAGTAGAATACATCTTGCAACAGAAAGGCGGCAGTTGTCTTGTCAGGAATCACTTCCCTGACAAAGTTTATCCAATAGTTGAAGACCTATTCCAACTTCCAAATTTGGATGATCTAGGTTACTGCAACTCAATTAATTGTCAACTAATTATTCTTATGACCCACATCAATGCAGATGCAATTAAAACCTGCAAGGAACTCAGTACAATAATGCATCTAAAAATAGGCTGCATCATGATTCCTGCCACTTCATGTGAGGCATTACACCTGGGTTTCAAACTCATTACTTCTGTACTCCCGATTCCACCCCCAAGTATAAGAACTCCCATCCTAATCACAAGTTAATTGTTTGATTAACATTTATTTCTATAATAAAGCAATCTTGCCCTATTATTCAATTGATTGTTTAGTATTATCTCCTAGTGGAGATGATTATAATCCCCTATTTGTGGCCCGTAGTCACCATCTGGCTCTCCTTGTTCCTACCTTGTATCCTGTCTCAGGGCCCAGCTACCTTATGCTTCCCTGGTCCTTGTTCAACCACTACCCTACAGCTTGAAGAGCTATCTCCTGTTGTAGAGAGTAATGGACCCTTGTTTGATTCCCCAACTTTATTTTCCTCTATAAAGAGGGTCCCTTACATGTCTTGGCGGTGATGTTCTTAGTAGGGCAAGCTTCTTTCCCACTTGCTAAAATGATCAACAGCAATTAGGGTAAAACAGCAACCAGAGCGGGAGCAGGGAAGAGGCCCTACAGAGTCAATACTGATAGTGTGAAATGTGTGTTGAGGGGGGACTAGCTTGAACTTGTGAATGGCAGCTCAAGGTTGCTGGAGCTGGCAATTGTGGCAACTAGCAATGACGTCTGGAATCAGCAGGCAAATGTTTTCCCAGAAATAGTTTTTCTGGAGCCAGTCATGGGTCTTGGAAATGCCTCCATGTCCTGTCTCCTTATGAGCTTGAAGCACCAACAAAAAGGCAAAGACTAGGCCATACATAAGGCAGGTATTGGTCTTGTACTTTCTTAAAGAGCTGATTGTCACAAATGAGCGTGCCCTCAGATAGTTTGGATAGGGCAATTTGAACTTCTTCTGTCTTGCTCTCCCAGGCTGAAGGATATTCAATTAGTTCATACAGTCAATCAGCCTCAGCAGGGTGTAGAGCAAGAATGGGTATTCTGGATAATCCATCAGTGTTCTGATGTTGAATCCCAGGACAATATAGCACCGTAAAGTTGTAACCCTGCAAGCAGAGAGCAATCTAGCTAGTTATACTTCTGGTTTCTTAATCTGTTGTAACCATTAAAGAAAAGTGTGATCAGTGATCACAGTGAAATGTGTGCCATACACATAATTGCGGAACAGTTTGACTGCATGCAACACAGCAAGGCACTCTTTTTCTGCAACGCTGTAATTCTTCTTGTGCTTGTTTAGGACACAAGAAAAATAAACTACAGGGTGATTCACACCCTTGTCATTTAGTTGAGCCAGGATGGCCCCAATAGCTAGGTTGCTAGCATCAGTGTATAGGGTGAATTTCTTATCATAGTCAGGATACACCAAGATGGAGCTTCTTTGATATTTATGTTTAAAGGTCTCAAAGGCCTGTTGCTGACTAGCAGTCTATATAAAAGGAACATTATGTAACAGTTGGACCAAAGGTTTGCTAGTATTAACAAAGTCAGGGATGAACTGTCTGTAGTAAATTTTTTATCCAGAAAGACTTGTACCTCTTGCAAGTTGGTGGATGGAAGCATTTTTCAATGGCCTCAACTTTCTTGGTCATTGGACAAATCCCTGTCTGGGTCACCTCATGGCCCAAGAACTCAAGGAGTTCCTTGAAGAAGGCACACTTTGATGGTTTCTGTCATGAATGACATTTCAATACTTGTATTAAAAACTCAAGAGTTGAGACCCAGTTCCCAAAGTACAGATCAAACCCACCAGGACAGACCAGGATCCGCCAACCTGTTAAGTCACAGGCTCAAAAGGATGAATTGCTCTGCGACCTGCCGGCCTACTACAGAAAATTCCCTGAATAGTTGCCAGTCTGCCGCCAAACTGGTGCCAACAAAGACCCATATTGACAAAGGAGATGTGACCTGGCTAACGGAGGTTGGTGAAGGACCCACTGCCAACCTGCTCAACGCCAATACTGGAGTTTTGAAACCAACATTGGAAACCCTAGAATCAAACCCTGACCCTCCAAAGACTACTCAAGTCACACAAAGTGGGCGGGAGACCACCCACTTGTTAAATTGCAAACCCAAGTTAACAAGTTACTCTAAGACCCTCCAGCCTCCCAAAGACAATTCCCCAAATGTTCATCAGATTGATACCAACCTTGAGCCACCAAAGACCCAAACCTATGCAGAGGTTGCAGCTTGCCTTAAGGAGGTTAAAACAAAACCTATTTTTAACCTTGCCAATGACCACCAGCAATTGCCAGTCTTCCGCCCAGAAGGGGTAGTACAATTGGACTACTCAGGTGACATAGTGAACAGTGGCGGTGGAACAAAGCATTGCCATTCCTATTTGCCAGAGCAGGCACAACCTGGATCTTTTGCCCTTGAGACACCAAGCCAAGACCCACGTCCTGCCAGTGCCTTGTCTGAAAACCTGAACCCTGAAAAAATTGAAGAAGCAAAGTCCCATGGTATAAAAACCCTGGCAGTTTGGTGAAGACCCCAATGTCATTTTCAATAATAAAGTTTTATGAACCTTTGGTTTGAACAAATCTCACCCTATCTAGTCTTAGTGATCTTCCATCTTAATTCCAGTCAAGTAGACTGCCAGGCCGCTGCACTCCCCTGAGAGCAATCTACCAAATTGCTCCAGGCATTATACCGCCCCCGGGAGCTCCCTTTGGACCTGTACACTTTACTGAGTACCCCCCCAACCCGGCCTATTTGGAGTACAACTTAGAAAACATTCTCATTGTCAACCCCTTGGCCAGGACTAGAGAAACCAAATACATAGGATGCAAAGAAAAGTGGTACAAAAGGCCGCCAAGATTGTTCAAAGACAAGTACAATTATCTGCCAGCGTACTTTGTTCCCATGACTCCACCATTAACCCCAAGACCAGACCGCCCCTTGGAACCTGCTGCTGCCAAGACCACCTCTACCTAACTGTTTGGAGTACTCTATATTACTTTGACAGGATTGGTGGATTCTGTGGTCCCCAACTCCGGACCCTGGTCCTTGCTCAGCCAATCTGTATCTTATATTATCAAGTTAGCACCCATTCTATGGTGGGCCCTACCTGCCAGCTTAACTGCCCCTCACCCTGAGCCGCCCAATGCCTCTACCTATGACTGGTTTCCTGACCGTTTCAGTTTAAGGCCAGCCTCACAAATCTTTATGAACACTTCTTTGAGGTGAGCCAGATGATCTGTAAAGGTAACACTGAAGACTGTTATATCATCCAAGTATACCAGGACACATGAGAGCTTCAGGTCACAGAGGATTGAGTCAATGGCTTGTTGGAAGGTAGCTTGTGACTGTACTACAGTCACTGCTGAGTATTTAGCCAAATAAATGCTCCAAAATATAAAGATATTCTGTTTTTGCTGTTTATTATATAGATAGGTTTGTTTGGAATTCTTGAGGGAAAGGTTCCTAGAAACTGGATATCTATGTTTAATAAAAGAACAGAATATGGATGTTTAGTTAGGTTAGGCTAACTAAAAGAATTGAGGCAATATTGGCCAAATCAATCTTGGAGACTAGGCGTCTCAAAAATGGGTTGATTAATCAGGAAGATTAATTAATAAATACGGGATATAATTAATGAGGATTTAATTATATTAAAATGGTATTGACTTTGTCAAGAGGTTTGGTTATGGTTAACCATGGGAAAACCCCCAGAATTAGGGTTAAAAGCGCCGTGTTGGCAAATTTATTGAATTAGAAGCGCCGCCTAATGAATTTGAGATGCGCTGAGGCGCCGCTATCAAATTTTCTCAGGTGCTGTGGCGCTGGGGAATCCCCCCGGAATTTGGGTTAAAAGCGCCGCAGTGGCGTCTGATTCAAGTTTCAAAGCATTTTAATGGGTTTTAAGGCAAAAAACCATTAGATGCAAAGATAACCAAATAAAGACAGGGATGCCTAGGAATTCAGGTTTGATCAGCTGGTTCCCAGTTGGAACACTGATAGTTGAGTTTAGGATGTGCAATCCCCAGGGTTTTGGCGCTGGGAGCTGGTCAAGCTCCATGCCAAATTGGTACATTGGGTTGAATGGAGTCAGGTGACTTCTGCCCATTGTAGGTCAATTCTCATAGGTTGAGAATTGTTGGTGATCTTTCAGGTAAAGATCTATGTTGGATGACTCAAATGTCATAGACCACGTGACACAAATCATTGGTTGATTCAGGAACTAGAGGGGTTTTCAGCTGTGTATGCCCCAAATGGTATATAAGCAAAAACAGTTAAACATTAATAAAATATATTCATTGTCGGTTTTGATGCTTTCCCCTCACCTATTTCTCAATTGTCATGCCTTCTTTGTTTAAATTTGAGAGAGCCAAGTTTGGGGTCTTTTGTGTGGAAATAGCTGTTGCAAGAAAGGAGGTTCCTAAAAGTACATTGGAAGAAGCTTGGACCAGCCTGGAGGTCACTAAGACTGTTCCTGCCAAATCTTTGGTAGAAGTAAAGGCTGTGTTTGAAGAGCTGTATTCCAATTACTTTGAAAAGGAAGGGACTCCTGCCCAAGGGAACCAAATTTAGACTTGGGATGCTTTTAACTTGTTGGTAGGATGGGATGAAATCTTGCAACAAGTAAAAGAGATGGCAAATTGTGAAATTGAGGCGTTGAGAGCACAAGAGGAAAAAAGCATTGAAATCATGGCTTTTTGGCGGGATGACAATAAAGTGTTATCCAATAAAATTGCCTCCCTGGAGGCAAAGCTCATCAAAGCTTTGTCCCAGGAAGGTAACATCAATAAGAGTCAAGGGCAGGATAATGGCAGGATGGACTGATTAAGCCTGGATCCGTCACATAGCTGGGGCATTGCAGAGTCCTTGCGGCATACAGGTAGGCTCAAACAGCCCTTCAGAGATGATAAGTGTGGCCCTTTGTCTATCCTTGGGAGAGAGATCAACTTGCCAGTACCCAGATGCTAGATCCATAGCAGAGAAGAACTTAGATCCCCCAAGGCAGCGGAGAGCATCATCAATATACAGCAAGGGGTAGGAGTCCTTTTTGGTTAAGGAGTTCAATTGTCAATAGTTGATCACAATATGATGACCTCCATCCTTCTTCTTCAGTAGGAGCAAGGGGGAGGCCCATGTACTTTGGGAAGGAGCCAGAAGCCCAGCTTTTAGTAGTTGTTTGAGCTCTTTAGACACCTGAGTGTCCTCTACGCGGCTACAGCAATAAAGGTTGGTGCAGAAGGGGGGCGTCACCAGTATCAATATGGTAATTAATGCCTTTGGCTAGAGCATAACCAGTGCTATCTTTAGCAAAGTAATATGAAAACTGATCTAGCAAATCAAGCACCTCCTTCTGTTGGACAGGGGATATCTGCAGGAAATCTTGTGCAGTAAACAAAGATAGGATTTGGGGTTTGTCTTCAGGTAGGTTAAAATACTGGAACGTATCAAAGAGATGAAGTGACAGGACATCAGGAGAATTCAATAATTTTTCATAACCAACAACCTTCCCTCTATACACATGTATGGGAAGAGAAGTTAGGTTGGCTACCAGCAATTGAACAGGATCTTTATGGGAGACATCTAGGATTCCAGGGCAGAGGTAAGGTTTGTTGCTGCCTAGCAAGGGAGGAGAATATAACTCTAGGAACGTGCGCTCAGGTAACTCATATTATATTTGGGAGTCTAGGATAGCTTGAGATCCAGAGGGAATGTTTACAGCAGAAGTGGCCAGGAGAGGAATCCCTTCAGACGCAGGGAAAGCCATAGGAGGACAATTCATGAAGGATGAATGGGTACAGTATTTTAGAGTGAAAACACTGATGGGATACTCTAAAGAACACATCTTGAGGCGCTTCCCGGGGTCTTTTAACAGGCTTTTTGAAGATCATAGGGACTTTGTACCCTAAGATAGAGAGGTAAACATCCTTTAAATTGATGATCCCATTGTATTTCCTAAGGAACTGAGTACCAACTAGGAGATTGTAACTCTTGTTCTCTAAGACAATGGCAGGCTCAGCTAAGAGTAGCTTGCCAAACCGCATGGGAAGAGAAGAATAGGCCCCTATAGTGCAAGTCATAGATAGACCAGCTGTACCATATGACTGGTGATAGTTAAGGTTTAAGGGCAAGCTTGAACTTCTTGATAAGCTTCAGGATACAACATTAACAGGAAATCCAGTGTCCAAGATAGCCTTGATTTTCACCTTTTGGATGGATATTTCCACACAAATGGTAGTACAACCAATGGGTGAAAGGACGACTAGGATGTCCTGGGCTTCTGCTAGCTCTTTGTCCCACTTTTCAATCATTTATATCAAGCCTGGAACTCCTTATAGACAGTCTGGAGTCAAAGCAAAACTGGAAACATTCTTGAATACAGTGTTGGCAATTTCATAAGCTCCTTTGGATGATTCTAAAAGCACATGAGACCACTTAGCTTGAGTGAGGTATGGACAAGAGACAACCTCTTTGGCTTCAGACAAAGTCTTGGCAGTTGCTGTAGTCTTCCCAGAGCGTAACTTATAAGGGACCACAATGGTTTTGGGCACATAAAGAACTAAATACCCATAAGCATCAGGGTCATCAACATCTTAATTGTTCATGTCAGAGTAGTCAGAGATATTGTGTAACAGCAGCAGAATGGGAGGAGCCTCAGTGTCAGCAGGCTCAGAGTTGGCTATGGAAGGGGGAATTGAAGGAGACTGGGAAGAATTGTCAACCAAGAGTGTCTCCACCTCTAGGTTGACTGTTCTTTTCCCGCCTGCTCCTTGGAATCAGCTTCTTTAACCCAAGGATTGATGCAGACTCAAGAATGTTGACCTATCTGGCGTCAGTTATGGAAACCTTGTTGTCTAGGAGGGTTCTGAGAGTTCATAGTGAGGATGCAAGGGCCACAGGAGGACAAACCAGAATTAGAGGTGGTACAATTCTCCTGCACAACCGCTCCAGAATGGGTAATTTACATATCCTTCAACAGTGTCTTTATGCTCTTCATATAGGAAATCATGGCTTTATGAGCCTTAAAGTGGAAACACAGAAGCTGATTAACCTTGAGGGCTTGAGCACAAGCCATGTAAGCTTAATGTGCTGTCAATTGTCTTCTTGTTATCAGTTGCTGTCCTTCCATGTAGGATCTATCCAAAAATTCAGCTAGAGTCTCCTTAGGTTTGAAAGCAATTTGCATAAAAGCGTCCTTTTTTACTTCCAGGCTAAGGTCATCACCAAACTCGTCAATCATAAGCTGCTTCATATCTTCCCACATCTCAATGGTGGGTAGTTCAGGCACCACCACCTCTTGGTAGGTTGGATGCAGACAGGTTAGAATGTTTTCCTTCTTAACCTCATCAGAGGCTCTTCTTATGGAGTTTTCATAGATAGTTAGGAAAGCTGCAATGGTAGATGTTTTGGGGTCAAAGACTTGCTTAAAGGTAGGCTTGAAATGTGCTTTGGGAGTTGGACCACCATTGTTGCCATTGAGTACATTTATGCACAGGGAGAATTCTGCTTCAGATTTGGAGGGGGCTGTCTGGCCCACAGCTGAAAAACACTCTCTTCAAGAGTATTCAAGGTCTCAGTAGTGCAAGAACCCATATTATTAGCTAAGGTGGTCTGTTGCTCAGTAACGTCTAGGCGTTGGCCCTGTGTTGTTACTACTGTAGAAAGCTCAGCCAGTTGGGAGGTCAGGGAAGGACCCACTGAGCGACAAGGGGCAAACCTGTCATCTACTGAATTAATTAATTCACTCATCTCTTGGACATCCCTATCAAGACTAGAGTGATCCCGCTTCAGGTGATCCACCTCATTGGCTAGAGCAATCAACTCTCTAGCACATTGGATTTTGGGGGCTCCTGGCAGACCAGGGCAGCAGCCATCTTCATCAATAACCCCAGTTGGACTAGCAGCAGTTGCCACCATTTTGTGTAGGGCAGCAACCTCTTGCTATAGCTCAGCAACTTGAGTTGTCAAAGCAAGCACCTGAGGATCAGGCAGAGGTGCTTCAGTAGGGTGATCTTGACTGCAGGTAGACACTTGCAGCTCTCAAATGGCATCTCATAGTCTCTGTTCTATATCCACCAGATTTTCAGATGGGGAGAAGGCAGAACATCTGTATTGGGCATAGACAATTCATTCACTTGAGTCTGGAGCTTGGTAATGGCAGCGGCGGTGGCAACCCTTTCTTGATCAAATTATTCACTGAGTTTTTGAAGGCTTTTAGCAGCAAGGTCTGCTACTTGTTGTAGTTGATTGAGGAGTAATCTATGAACACATTCAGATGTTGTACAAGTTGTTCAAAGTTGGTAAGATAGGCATTCAAGGTAGAATATACTTGGGCTCACCAGGGTTGTTCTAGCTGGTAGAACTCATGTAGGTGCTCCCTAACGTATTCAGGGATGGACTGGTACATTTTCTTGATGGAATTAACCAAGCAGGTTTGGGAACTGACAGAGTTGCGCTGATTGTCTGATACCAAGGAAAACAGGGAGGGAATTGTAAGGAATTCCATACCTTACACAAATACAAGATCTCTGGTTAATTCTCAAGGACTGGAAACTGCATTTTTAAATGAAGATTTATAAACTAAGAAATTCAACAAAACAATTAATTCAATTGTGTTGAAATCATGTTTGAAATTGCTAAACAAATGTGTTTAAGCAAAAACACACAAAAACAAAAGCAAGCGTAAAAACTAATAATAAAACATAAATTCCATTTCAAAATTGGAATTTAAGGCTCTGGACAACAATAACAACAATAATAACAATTCAACATTTTAATTTGGCTCCAACAATCATAATACAACCAATCAATCAGAAAATAAATGCAAAAACTGTCCAAACCAGTGATTCAGAGACCCAGGAAGCCAACCAAACCCAGAAAACCACCCAAGCCAAAGAAATACTTCTCATCCAGCTTCAGATACCATTCCTAACCATAGTAAGGTAAAATACTGCAATGCAATATCCCAACCTGCCTCTTCTTGCATTGCAGGCTGCAGCCTACTGTAGTCCTGCAAGGCAATCCTTCTCAAATCACTTTTGCAGTATCACCTGGTAACCACAATTTTTCCTTCCTCACTTAAGATCAGTATTTAAACTGGCAAATCCTTCCCTTCCAAATTGCTCCAATAATTTCACTTATTCCTGTCAATCAATAAATCTATATTTTTTACTTCAAAACACTTGATTAGTAGATTCTAAAGGTTCACCTTCCAACAGCATGAAGTTCATCTTCCTTGTATGGAATTTTTGTGTGTTAATCAGTTATGGGCAAGCCAATGTGAACTTTTAAACCCCCAAACCAACTCTAACTGATAAATCAGAAGACTCAATTTGGTGTTGTTTTGGACCACGTTGATGTCATGCCCCTTACAGAGACAACAAGATTCCCATCTATTATCCACCCAAGGCCCCCTGGTTGGTCTTAGGGTACACCAGCATCTATTATCTCCTAAAACACTTCACTCCCTTCTTGGGAAGATTAAGTCTATTTGGTCACCTTCTACACATGCTAATGATAGGGATTCCAGTAGGGTCCACTCTAGTCAAATTCAACTTGGGAGCTCTTCTTCATTCAATTGGAGAGAGACTTCCCAATGAGTGGATCCCTGACAGGAATCCACTGTTGATAGGCAGCAAACTGATCCCAGTGATGAGTGACGGCAGCTTTTAGAGATGAAATCTCCTGAACATGGAGCCCTAACACCATTTGATGGTGGGCTAAGGCAGATTGCATAAAGGAGGACAATAGATCCTCAGCAGAGCCAGCTGCTGAGAGGAGATGCTGTGGAAATTCTGGAGCCACAATCAATTCATATTATTCCACTTGACTGAATTTTAATTGGAGGTGAGGGATGGCCCCATCACAGGCTATCCCAAGGGCTACTGCCATGACTTAGTCTAAGTCAGGGGTACCCAAAGGGTAGGCCACTTGGCAGGGATCATTCCCAAGTATTAGCACAGTAGGGACAATAAGTGGGTCTGCAATATCTTCCTCAATAGGAGGACTGGTGATTTCAGAGGAAATCAGCTCTTGTATAGGATGAGGCAAAGGATCTGAAAACGTGGTTGCAAAAGGGTAACCAAGGGGCTTACAGCCCCTGTAGTGAGCCCCATTTTTGTCATGTTCTGAGGCGCAGCACAGACACACAACTGGGAATCCTAACCTTAGTATTGAATTTGTACTAAATCTTGGTTAGAATGGCAGGAAAGGCTATGCAATTACCTTGTGACCCTGATTGAATAATATCTACTAGACATGGTTAGAGAAGCGCCAAATCACTGGGAGACATAAAGACAAAAATGTGAATAGGGCTTAAAATTTATTGGGTATTGTTGCAGCTGTGCTGTTTTAGCAGAGTTACAAGGGAACAAATATTAGAAATTAGATAATAATCTTTATTGAGAGATATGGATTATATAGTTGCTGTGAATTGTGGATTATAGGAACATGATAGCGCTGATCACACAGTGGGATGTTAAAGGGGGTGACTTGATCCTTGTAACAAGTCAAGCGCCAAAAAAAGTCACCCACCGGGAAGGATCAGCTTCTGTTCATATTATTGTATTTGGAAATCCGAGTTGACTTCCTAACTTGGCTTCAGGTGACTGGGTAATCATATTGCAGGTCACAAACCCGCTTACTTGAAAACTTGCTGGCAGGTTGAGCCTGCTGTTTTGACACCCTCCCTGGCTGAAAGTTGGCCTCCTCTGGGGGCAGATTGTCAGGGAGATTGTCAGGAGCATGGGCACTATACTGAACTAGCTGTTGTTTGGTGGCTGGTAGGATGGTCTCACATTGCTTTTGTCTTGCCTTGCAGGGCTCAGAAAATCATGAAAAAGACCTTGTCTTGTTTACATTTCCCAAGTCCTTGAACAAGGTAAGTGTTGTTTTTTTACCTTTAAGATGATTACCGGGCCTACTTTCTCTGGTTGTAGTTTGCTTTTGTCAATGTTCATGACCCAAACTTTGTCACCAACCTCATGTCTGTTTTGGATGGAGAAAAATGTCTTTTACACACACACTTTTCCTCTCTTTCTGATTGACCGCTGTTGGCTTGCATGACCTGGGGGTCTGAACAAGGTGAGCCCTTGCTTGGTATTTCCAGATTGGGTCCCAATAATGATTGGATGATATTGGGCTGGTGCCATATACTAACTCAAAGGGACTTTTCCCAGTGGATCTGTTCACACAAGAACGGCATACAAGCAATGCAGTTGGTAACTGCTTGTACCAGTCCTCAGGTCTTCCAGCAGTGAGTTTGGCCAAGGCTTTCATAAGGCTGTCATTCAGCCGCTCCACGCCTCTATTGGCATGAAGATGATAAGGTGTTGTCACCATGTGCTGGACCCCATTCTTGGTGAGGTATACATTGGTATCTTTAGAAGTCAATTATTTTCCTTCATTGGTTATCAGGAGTTCTGGTTTTCCAAACTTGCTGATGATTTCTTTTCCTATAAAGCGTTGTACGTCATTGCCTGTATGTGTTTTAACTGCTTGTGCCACTGGCCATTGTGTGACAAAGTCTATTACAGTATTGATGTATTTCTTTTCATTATGTTTCCTGGGAATAGGGCTCACATTATCCAGTGACCATACCTTGAATGGTAGTTGTGTACAAATGGGTAATACTGATTTAGGTAGGGTCTCACTCTTTGCAAATTTCTCAAATACTTTGCACTGATCCAAGACTTCCTGAACGTCCCAATATAAGGTTGGCCACCAGGCTTTGTGTTTAAGGAATTTGTAAAGGTTACAGCTTTTTATGTGGTCCAGGTCTCTGTGGTAGCAAGGATTGTATCAACTTGCTGATGTGTGGGAATGTATGGGATGGTTGTTCTGTTGGTCATCTTTTGATGTAGGGTTCTATATATGTTGGCTAATAAGTACTTGTTCTTAATGACAGTTTTTTGTTATATCTGTAGTACCAGGGGGGAAACCTCCGTCCTTTTTACAAAGCACCAGGAGAGGCCAGTCTGGGTTGAGCCCATTCTTGCCTTCATGGCTCTGATGTATAGGCGTGAAAGCACATCTGCCATGGCAAGCTCTGGGCCAGGCTTATATTGTATGAGCATGTTGAACCTCTCCAGAAGCTCCATCCAGCGGGCTTGGCGGCAGGATAGGTTTTCTTGGGTTTTGAAGTAGATGAGTGATTTGTGGACTGTCAGAGCTGTGAACTCTTCTTGCTGTTCTAGATGGTAACACTATTTGACTAGGCAGTGCACAATCACCAACAATTCCTTGTTATGCATAAGGTATTAGCACTTGCTGTCTGTCAATTCACGTGATTGATAGGCCACAGGTAGGAAGTCACCATCATTGTTCTTGATTTACAGTATTCCTCTAATAGATGCATCAGAGGTGTCTGTTTCCATTTGGTATTCCCCATTATGTTTGGGGTATTGAAGGATGGGTGCTGTTGTGAGTTTCTCTTTAAGACGGCTGAAGCAAAGGACATGTTGGGGGTCCATACAAATTTTGGTTTGGTGCCAGTTATGGCAGACAGAGGTGCAGTCAGGACAACGCAATCAGGTATGAATTGTTGTACATAGGCAACCATTCTCAGGAAAGTGCAGAGTTCTAACTTGTCTTTGGGCAGTGGCATTTTTCAAATGGCCTGGATTTTATGGCCTTCAGGTTTAATGCCATCTTTCAAAACTATGTGTCCCAAGAAGAGCAGTTGTTTGCAGAAGAACTGGCACTTGGAGGGCTTAGCTAGCAGCTTGTGATGCTCTAGGGTGATAAAGTCTGCCTCTAGGTCCTTGTGATGCTGTTCTACCAAGGGGCTGTAGACAATGATATTGTCCAGGTATACCAGGACATGCCTGCTAATTCAGGGTGCAAACACCTTGTTCATGAAGGTCACAAAGGTTGAAAGGGCGTTTTTCATACCAAAGTTGAGTACCACACACTTGTACAAACTGTATTTTGTGCAGAAGGCTGTTTTGGGGATGTCTTTTTCCTTGATGTGGATCTGATTGTAGCTGGCAGTTAGGTCAATTTTGGAGAGGACCATGGTGCCACCCAAGGCATCAAAGAGGTTGTCAATGAGTGGTAGTGGTAAACATTCTTGATAGTAACTTTGTTTAGGGCTTGATAGTCTGTGACTAGGCACAGAGTACCGTCTTTCTTTGCTACAAAGAATACAGCGGCGCCAAAAGAGACTGTGAGGGGCAGATAAGTCCTTTCTCCAATGCCTCCTTGAGGTAAGCATGTAAGGTGTTGTCCTCATTTGGGGTGAGGCAATAGATGGGTCACGCCTTAGGTACTGCTCCTTTGAGTTGGATGAAGTGTTGGATGTATTTCTCTGGAGGCAACCCAGGTAAAGCCTCCTTGAAGATTTCTGGATGGCAGGCTACAATTTCATGATCCTGAGGTGTGGTGATGTCCTGGTGATATTTGAAATGTATGATCTTGTACTGGCAAGAGTCCCAATCAATTGCCCTGAGGTTCTTTTTTTTGTTCAAGGTCTCTGTTGTGTACAAAGAAATGGTTGCACAGGAGTTAGTCTACTGAGTCAGAGTAGATCTGGTGATTGACACCTTTATTTTTGATGGTTGTTACAAGGGCTGCCCAGTCTACATATGGATTGTTCTTTTGTAGCCAGTCCAGTCCCAGTACAATTTCAAACTTGGGAAAGTCAATGACAGGACCTTTAATGGTGAAATTTAGGTTTTCTAGCATGACAGAGAAGGAGGCAGTTTCCTTTGTCACAGCAATGTGATGTTCATCAGCTAAAACCAGGTTTTAATTTGCAAGGATCATTGGCTAACTTGAACATATCTACAAAGCTACTGTTGACCAGGGTTCAATCTGCGCCCAAGTCCAGGAGTGCTGAACCTGTGTAACTGCAAAAGCTGAAAGGGTAAGACATCAGTTTATTTGGGTGTCTGGTAATGGTGTACAGTACTAGGTCTTCTGAGGGTACTTGGATCATTGGGCATTGATCCACGTCCTTGGGTTGATATTCATTGTTGGGCAAGTTAGGAACAGTCTGGGGAGAGCTTGGCTTTCTTAATACTCTCCCTAGGCTTTTCCCTTGTCTTGATTATCTTGAGTGGCAGTGATACAGAAATGGGTTTGGTTTGATTGGCTGCTGTTCCTATTCCCATGTCCATTTAAACCGGCAGGTTTGTGGTTTGCATTGCTGTTGTTGTTCCTAGGGGGTGGTCAATTGAAGTGCCCAGCTGGGTGAGAATCCTTGGGGTGTTCTCTTTTTCCAGTTTGCACCTTGTGGATTGCGTTGGAGGTTTTCTCTGATTTCTCTGCCTTGCAATATAGACTTTGCAAGTTAGTTACTTGATCCAGGTTTATGTATCTCATTAAATCCAACTTGAGTGCATTTTAGTACATGAGATGGGTAGCTGGAGTGTCAAAAGCCATATCAGAAGAGACACATAGTTGGAGTTCCTATAGGCACATATGAGTTTCTCTACGGTGCCAGTCTGGGTCAAGTTCTTTACTTGGCAGATGATCATGAGTGGGGGTCCTTCAGCACAAATCTTGTCAAGAAGTCTTGTTCTAAGGTGTTTCAATTTTTCTCAGTGTGTGCTTCATGCCACTTGTTGCACCAGGGGCCAGCATTGTGAGTCAATTGGATGGAGATTTCTGCAATCCAGAATTGCTGTGGGCATTTCATTTGAGCCAGCTTGCTTTGGGCCAACTGTATTCATTCCACAGCGTTATTTTTTTGGCTCAGTGAAAGGTTCCAGGGCAGCGCTTTGAAGTCTTTGGGCTATGTAGGTAGGCATGGTATTCTCATCAGTTGCACAGAGCATGGTGGGGTAGCCTGAAAGAACCCTTGTGCAGACATGGCATTGAAAGAGGAAATCAGAATCACTATGTTCTGGTACAGGACAAAGCCATTGGGTATTTCATTACCAGGTGTGTACGGGGTCTAGTCCAGCTGGAGGCCAGACATGATTCTTTCAAGGATTTGTTGACTGCAGCAAGTACGGGCAACAAACGGAATTTTGCAAGATAAGATAAGATGGGAAACCTCACCTGTGCTACCAATGTTGTAACTGTGCTGTTTTAGCAGAGTTACAAGGGGGAAATATTGGAAACTAGATATTAATCTTTATTGAGAGATATGGATTATATAGTTGCTGTGAATTGTGGATAAGAGGAACATGATAGCGCTGATCACACGGTTGGATGTTGAAGGGGGTGGCTTGATCCTTATAATGAGTCAAGCACCAAAACATGTCACCCACCAGGAAGGATCTGCTTCTGTTCATGTTATTGTATTTGGAAATCTGAGTTGACTTCTTAACTTGGCTTCAGGTGACTGGATAATTGAATTGCAGGTCACAAACCCGCTACTTGAAACCTTGCTGGTTGGTCAAGCCTGCTGTTTTAACATTAGACACATTGTGGGTTGTACCTTTGGAAGTGACATTTAGACAAGGGTCAGAGTACATTGTGAAACTCCTCTCTAGTGGTTGATTGTTTGCCCAAGTGTATGCCAAGTTTCTCCACAATTGCTACTCTCTAAGGCCAATCTAGAAGGGGGTAATGTTGTGAATGCCGCTATTTACATTGCTTTGATTTTGCCTTCAATGGGTTATTTTGAGGACAAATATCTATCTTTCTCTTTTTCCCCTTGAAATGAGTCTGTATTCAAACTGGGAAATACAATTTTTTGGTTTCCTGATTCTGCACAAATTAATTGCCCCACTCATGCTTGTGGCGTGATCCTACTGTACATGTACTGTTTTGTGATAAAGCTACACAGTATATAATCCCAATCTTTATGCCCAATAAAAATTAAGTTATATTCACATTTTTTCTTTGTGTCTCCCAGTACTTTGGCGCCTCTATAGCCACATCTAGTAGATATTATTAAATCAGGGCCACAAGGTAATCACATAGGCTTCCCTGCCATTCTAACCAAGAATTTTACAAATCCAATCCTAAGGTTAGGATTCCCTGTTGTGTGTCTGTGCTGCGCCTCAGAACACAACAAAGTCCACCAAAGCCACCAAGCAGAATGCATCAACATTAAAAAAGGCTGCCTCTAAGCCTATCCCTAAGCCCTTGCCAAAGCTTTTCCCTGAGTAGAGCCCACCTTATTCCACTGAGGGAGAGAAATCTTATGGTCCACTTACTGATCACAGTTTCTACCACTTGGCTTCAGATGAGAAGACCTCCAAAAAGCGCCTCCAGGCCAAAAGGTCTCCTCCCAAGGATAAGTCTCTCACACATGAGGAGCACCAGGAAAAGCCCCCCTGTATTCCCCCCACCAAGCTTTCATAATCCCAGCTTTTCAGGAGGAACTCCAAGCTCTGGCCTGACTACTTCCCTGGCTTCAGAAATGCTCCTGCTGGCTCCTGGGACCCTCTTGTGGCCCACAATATCTGCAATGTTGATGGCAGGTTTAAGGTTCCTTCCTCTCTTCCAAGGTACTTCCACATACTGGGTGTGAAGGATGGGTAGGCTAATGTGGCTAATGAGTTCATTTACTCTTGCAACAACGCCAACCATGGCTTCAAGAGCTGCCACTTTACATGCAAGGACCGCTCTTGCCCAGTGCAGCTCAACACTGATCACTAGGACAAGGCCAAATCATCAAGGACAAGCACACTTGTGTGATGCCCAATACAACCATAGCCTGCCTCCTGAAAAGGTACCTTTTGCAGATCATGCCAATCTCTAAGGACCTTTCCCCTACCCAGCTAGCTGTTCTTGCATGTAAGCACCTCTCCCCTACCAACTTAAAGAGGGTTCCAACCCATAATCAGTTGGTCAAGTTTGTGAGCAATAGGCGCCAAGCCTCTAATCCTCTGGCCAAGAGCGCCATCACAATTGAATACCTTGTCCTCACTGATGCCCTCAAGAAAACTGAGGATGGTGAGATGTTCCTGCTCCATGACAATAGGCAGGAAGTGAATGATAGTATAATTGCCTACACCACAACTCAAAACCCGGGCAGCTCAACACTGCTACCACCTGGCTGTTTGATGGACTGTTTGCAACCTGCCACACCCTCTTTAAGAAGCTTTGGGTCCTAAATGGGCAGTTCAACACCCAGGTTATCCCCCTTGTTTTCTTTCTCCTTCCTGGTGCTAAGACAAAAAGTCTACGCCAGAGCCTTCAAAATTGTCTGGGATGCTTTGAGCTCCCTTCCCACCAATAAGCTCCCCCTCCCATCCATGCCACAAGAGTCAATCCCTCTTCTTCTAAGAAGGATGACTCCGCTCAGGCTGCTAAGCAGCTCGCTTATGCGCGCTCACTTGGGCCAAAGGTGATCATCATGGACTTTGATCTTGATCAGTTCAGAGCCTTTGAGGTCAACTTTAATGAGGAAGTACATTGCTTCTTCCATTTCAGGAAGGCCCTCATCAAGCACCTCAAGAGCAATAAGGAGCTCTTTGACAAGTACCTCAACAATGGTAAAGGGGAGTGTTGCTTTGCTATCACCCAGTTTGCTGCCTTGGCTTTTGTGCGGCTAGAGTATACTGGGCTTGGCTTTGAGGCCCTCCTGGAGGATGCTTACATTAAGAAGTACTCCACCATTTTCAAGGGCTATCTTGATTACTTTGAGCAACAATGGGTAGGTAAGAAGGTGACTTCCCAGAGAGGAAAGAGCAGGGCCACTGCGCTATGGAACTGCCAAAACATGTCTGTCAATGGGGAGATGAAGTTTACCTCCAGCCTTGAGGTATGGCACAAGCACCTGAAGACAAAGTTTGGGGACAATCCCAAGTTCAACAAGTTTTTTGTGAAGCTGCAGGAGGAGCAGGAAAGGAATGTCTCTAATTTCTGGGACTTGGCCAACCAGGTAGCCCCCCAAAAAACAAGTCAAAGGACCAGGACTACTAGGAGGACATCCAAAAGGTGGTGAAGAAAAAGTACAAGGTGGCTGAGATTAAGAAGTACTTTGAGGATGTGACCATAGCCCTTGGAAGTGGATTTAATCAATCTAATAAACTTTTCTTAAGTTGTATATTTTTTACTTTTGATTTTTAATTTAATAGATAGTAATAATATTTTTAGGTACAACTGGCAAGTTTCATGTTAGTTTCAAGTTGTAAGCATATGGATATATTATGTTCTGTTAATTTATATGTAAAACATATTGCATTTTCATCTATGCTTTCATGAAGTAAAAATAAAAATTAATTTTTGCTCTTTTTTATTTTTTATCTTTTTTTATTTTTGTATCAATAGAAATTTTATTTTATGTTATTAAAAAGGGTTTTATAGTGAAGAGTGTAATCTAGTAAAATGGGAAATAATTGCTTATTTCTCCATCTTATTAGCCAAAATACGTCTTATTTCTTTTTTATCTTTTTGGGGTCAATTTATGGTGAATCATATGTATTAGTTATTTTTTACAGTAGAAATATACAGATTAATGTGTAAAATTTATTAAAAAAGTGTCTACATCCAGAATATAACATTATAAAAAGCAAAATTTACACTTTTACTATAGTGTCAACATGGCCACAGTCAACATTAGAACTGTCAATATGAACACTGTTTCTAGTATACTACAGGTGAAGATCAATGGCAAGGCTTTCCTCCCAGTGGCTTGCAAGTTACAGAAACTTTTGGACACCAAGAAAAGATATTCAATCAATGATAACAAGCTAGCTGCTATTTTTCACTGTGTTGAAAAGTGATGTTGTTACCTGAAAGGTGCTACTTTTTCTATCTGTGTCCTCACAGATCACAAATCTCATCTATGATTCAGCACTTATTTACATCTGACTTAGCATCAATCAGGATGGATATAAATTTCATCCCCTATTAGCTTTACATAGAGTATAAGCCTTGAAAAGAGTTAGTTATGACTGATGCTCTTTCCAAACTATGCATGTAATTTATACATGGGACAATATGCTAGACCCTGTTGTATCTGTGACCTGAGAGTACACAATAAAAGGGCCTTAACTTAACCATCATATCCAAAATCAAGAACAAAAATAGTCAGTACAAAAACAATAAAGGAAACATCTTACAAAGGGCAGAAATAGAGGAGAAAATGCTCTATATTCTCACTTCACAGTGAAAGATATAGCATCTTGCACTACTACTGTACACTAGGACACATATGTGGGTGTAAACTGCTTGAAATCATGAAACACAAGGTCTGATGGCCATGTATGCACCAAAACATCTGGGACCTCCTAGAGACATGTGTGCTATGTGAAAATAATGTGTTTGAACTTGCTCTGCCAAAGTAAGTGTTACCCATCAAGGCCATGAAACCCTTTGTGCAATGGGTTTTTGAAATTTCAGGAAATATGCTTTAATACAAGCTGGAGAAAAATATATTATCACTGCCATTGATTACTTTAACTAATAACAAATAGCTTGGGAAACTATCAACTATATTGTCACCATCATCATCTGTTTTATTGGAAAATCAATTGTGGTGCAGTTTGATTGTGTAAAACCCAAGTATTGAGGGTAAAACCTTAGTAGAATAAGAAGGCAGGTTAGGCAGCTGGAAGCTGTTCAAGGCATAGACAATTGAATAGAGGTTCATTGTCTGGCGCAAGGCTTTGGAAATGATGTTGTATTGTCTAAGGCTGACGGCAAGATACAGTAGCGTAGCTGCAGGGATCACATAATTAGCCAAGTTGAGAGTTGGGTGAGATAATGCCAGAGGTGTCCACGGGTTCAATTCCATTGAGTTGAGTTGTTTTGACTCATGGTAAAATATCCCTTTGGGTCCCTGTGGTTCAATTACAAACTGAGCATAGGTTGGCTGGTTGCCCCCTATCCTAAGGTAAACTGTCAAAACAGCTGCAAAGATGATATAATTCATATTCTGACTTGGGGAAGGGGTAATAAGTATAATAAGGTAATTTTCTTAGTCTAGGTAAAGGATTAATTAATGTGATAATATTGAGAAGGATATTCACTCAATGATAATACAAACTATCATTGAGGGGTTTGCATTTATTTATACTAGTGGACCTACAAGGCATGATTATTGGAAGGCATAGCATTGGGGAACCAAGAGTCTGAGTTGCATCTATTGTTCCCTTTTCTGGACTGGCTTGGGTGGCTGGCAATTGAGAAGGTTTGGCTGGATCCTAGTTTGCATTGGCATAGTGCAAGTTGGTCCTTCTTCATGCATCCAAATTCATTTACTGAATTTGGTGCATGATTTTCATTGTTGGAGAGCCTGTATGTACATTCCCCATTTGTTAAGCTCCCAAATTGGGCAGCAGTTTCCCAAGTTTAGCTATGGGGAATTTGCTTTTCCTGGTTTCCTGATTTAGCTATTTCCCAAAGGAGTGGATGGGGACTGGCCTGCTGGAATGGTAGGGCAAGGGGTGATTGGAAGCAGGTGCACTGAATCACACACATGGGCTGGCTTGTGGGTGGCTGGTAGGCTCATGGGTTCCTGGTTTGCAGGTGGCTTGCGGGTGAGGCTGGCAAGCGTGGTGGGCTCCTGAATAGTGGGCGTGTGCATCTTCTTGAAAGTGGCAGGCACCTGCGTGGTGGTGGCAGACATCTGCTTGGTGGCTGTTGTGTACTTGGGCGCAGCCAAGGGGCATAACAGGAAATACTAAGGGTAGTATTGGGTTTGTACTAAGCCAAGAATTAGTCTTCAGGGATGAATAAGGAATTTATTTTAAGGTCTGGTTATGATAATTATCAGAATTCTCCTCTAGATGGGACTAGGGAGAAGGCTCCAAAGTACAAAGATAAACACAAAGAAAGAGTGTAAACAGAGCTTAATTTTATTAGATGAATAATTTAGATTCTTATATGATTATTGTCTACCACAAAACAGTAGAAAGGCAGATAGATCACTGGCCACTCTCATAAGTGATTGAGGATCACTCAGTTTACCAGTTGGAATGTAAATGAGCCCTTCACCTGATTTGGAGTGAAACTAATTTCAAAGAGAGAAAGTGAACTGAAGGATTTTGCACTCAAAATGCAGTCCCATCAAAGGCAAAATTAATAATGCTTGAATATAAGGATTCACAACATTGCCTTTTTCTAGATTGGTCTTTGGGGGAGTATACTTGCGGAGAAACTTGGTGTGGACTCAGGAAAAGAGGCGTCTAGTAGACAAAAGCTTGACAGTGTGCTTGGCACCCTTTTTAAAGGTCACTTCAAGGGGCCAATCCACAGGGTGTCTAACTTATGAGAACTACCTCTTACCCTATGCTAATAGCAGAGTACCAGGTCTCCAACTTGGAACTCTGGGAGGGGAGCACAGTCAACATTGCTAGGTGTTAATTCCAGGGTCTTGGTCTTATAGACAGACACATAAACTGAAGCTTGAATGCCAATTATGCAATTGACTAGGACCTTGATATGCTATTTGGAATTAGAGGCAGCATCAGAGGTGGAGAGTTGCATCCCTAAGAGAGAGGGATTAGTGGCCTCTCTTACGTATAACATGGCAAAGGGAGAGAAACCAGTAACCCTGTGTTTATTGAGGTGATAGTCAAACAGAGCAGCTGGAAGGTACAGAACCCAGTTGGCAGCATCAGAGTAAGTCAACTTTCTCATAATAGACACCAGTGTAGAGTTAGCCCATTCCACAGCTCCATTAGTAGAGGAATTATAGGGAGCAGAGAAGGGCTGATGGGTTACTAGCGCTTCAATTACAGATGTTACCAATCAGGTGTTGAAATTAAACCCATTGTCAGATAGTAGAGATTGAGGGCATCTGTGGCAATAGAAGACGTCTTGCAAAAGAAATGCAGCTATTGTTTTGCAGTGATATCTTTGGTAGGTCTAGCTTCTACTCATTTACTGAAATGATCTACAGCAATCCAAATGAACTAGCACCTGGTTCTGGATTGAGGAAGGGGACCCACTACATTGATGCTGCCAGTATGGAAAGTGTGTTGGTGAGGCACCAGTTTGAATTAATTAGTGACAGTGCAAGGCCTCTGTAGCTGACAATCATGGCAACTAGCAAGAACATCAGGACTCAACAGGCGGAGGTTCTCCCAGTAATAGTGTTTCTGAAGCCAATCATAAGTTTTTGCCATTCCTCCACGTCCAGTCTCCCAATGTGCTTGCAGGATAAGGGACAGCCGTAGGCTTTGACAAACATAGGGAGGTACTGTTGCTGAACCTTCTTGAACAGTCATTGATTGAAGATGAGGTTGTACTGAGACAACTTCTGTAGGGCTAAACAAGTCTCTTCAGTTTCAGTGTTCCATGCTGAGGAATGACCAATCAGTTTGTATAGCCAATCAGATTCTGCAGGATGGAGAGCCAAGATAGACATTTGAAAGAGTCCATTAGCATTCTAATGCTGTATAACCAGATAATGGAGTACAGTAAAGTCATATACTTGTAGATGGAGAGCCCATCTAGCTAGGCGTCCTTTGGGATCTTTCAATTTTTGTAACCAGTTGAGAGAGGCATAATCTGTGACAACAGTGAAGTGCATACCATAGATGTAATTACAAAACTGTTTGACATTGTGGAGCACAGCTAGGCACTCTTTCTTGGTCACACTGTAGTTTTTCTCATGCTTGTTCAGAAATCTGAAAGTATAGGCTACTGGGTGATCTACTCTTGTGTCATCAATCTGAGCCAATATTGCACCAATGGTAAGGTTGCTAGCGTCAGTGTACATAATGAACTCCTTGTTATAATTGGGGTACACAAGAATAAGGGCCTCTTTAAGATTCTGTTTTAGAGTCTAAAAAGCTTGTTGTTGACTAGCTGTCCATTTAAAATGAACAATTTGTAACAACTAAACTAGTGGTTCACTGATATTGGCAAAGTCAGGGATGAATTTTCTGTATTAACCCATCATGCCTAAGAAGACTTGGAATTCTCTCAACCAAGAAGAATGGAGCATCTAATCTATGGCTTACACTTTATTGGTCATGGGAAGTATTCAAGTCTGGGTGACTTCATGCCCTAAGAATTCCAGAAAATCTCTGAAAAAAGCACATTTGGACAGCTTTAACTTGAGCCCAGCTTCCCAGATCATGATGAATACCTCTTTAAGATGAGCAAGATGATTGGTGAACGTGGCACGGAACACAGTGGTATCATCTAAATAGACCAGCACTAGTATGTTCTGAGGCGCGGCACAGACACACAACGTGAAATCATAACCTTAGGATTGGATTTGTACTAAGTATTGGTTAGATGACAGGGAAGGCTATGTGATTACCTTGCAGCCCTGGAAGAATAATCTCTACTAGTTGTTGCTAAAGAGAGGCGCAGAAGTACTGAAGATACAAAGACAAAAATGTGAATAGAACTTAATTTTTATTGATGAATATGAAATGGAATATATAGTGGTTAGGAATACCACAAAACACTACCAGGACAGTAGGATCACTTGCCACCAGCATGAGTGGGGCAAGTGAGTTGTGCAGGATCAGGAAACCAAACAATTGTTTTTCCTGATTCAGTCATCAACTCATTTCAAGAGGCAAAAGCAAAATCAAGAGATTTGTCTTCAAAATGGCCCACCAAAGGCGAAATCAATACATGGTGAATAGCGGTATTTACAACATTGCCCTCCCCTAGATTGTCCTTAGGGGGGTCGTACTTGCAGAGGAACTTGGCATGCACTTGAGCAAAAGGACAACCACTGGAGAGGAGCTTCACAGTGTATTTGGACCCTTGTTTGAAGATCACTTCCAAAGGGCTAATCCACAGAGTGTACAGCTTATGCGTGCGCCCACCTACTCTATGTTGGTAGTAAAGAACATGGTTGCCAACATCAAATTCAGGCAATGGGGAGCGTCCAGCATTATCAGGAGAAATTTCAAGCATCTAAGTCTTGTATACAGAAGTGTAAGCAGTGACTAGTATATTGATTATGTGGTTGACTAGATCCTTGATGTGGTTGTCAGGATTCATGGCCTTATCAGAGGAAAGCAGGGGGGGCCAAGAGCAATGGTGTAATAGCCTCTTGCCCATACAGCATAGAAAAAGGGGAGTACCCAGTGACACAATGTTTGCTAAGGCGGTACGCAAAGAGAGCGGCAGGTAAGTATAGGTCCCAGTTGGCAGCGTCAGAGTAGGTGAGCTTCCTCATGATGGAGACCAGTGTTGAATTTGCACGCTTGACTGCCCCATTGGTAGAAGGGTTGTAGGGGGCAGAGAAAGACTGGTGAGACCCCAAAGCTTTGACAACAGAGGTTACCAGCTTGGCATTGAAGTTAGCCCCATTATATGAGAGCAACACTTAAGGACAGCCATGGCAATAGAAAACATCTTTTAACAGGAAGGCAGCAGTTGTCTTAGCCGCAATGTCCTTTGTAGGGCAAGCCTCTACCCACTTGCTGAAGTGATCAACAGCAATCAGGATGAAGCAATACCCAGAACTTGAGTGGGGGAGAGGACCTACCGCGTCAATGCTGATAGTATGAAAAGCATGTTGAAGGGGATCTAATTTGAACTTGTGGGTAACAGCTTGAGGCCTCTGCAGCTGGCAATTGTGGCAGCTAGCTATGTTGTCTGGGATTAGCAGGCAAAGGTTTTCCCAGAAGTAATTCTTCTGAAGCCAGTCAAAAGTCTTAGCCATGCCTCCATTCCCAGTCTCTTTATGAGCTTGTGACACCAACGAGAGGCAAAGACTGGGTTGTACATAGGGAAGATACTGATCTTGTACCTTTTTGAAGAGTTGATTGTTGCGTATGACGGTATCTTTGGATAGCTTAGATAAAGCCAGTTGTACCTCTTCTGTTTCACTCTCCCAGGAAGAAGGGTGTCCAATTAGTTTGTACAACCAGTCAGCCTCTGCAGGATATAAAGCAAGAATGGGCATTCTGGATAGCCCATCAGCGTTCTGATATTGAATCCCAGGGCAATGGAGCACAGTGAAGCCGTAACCTTGCAGACGTAGGGCCCATCTAGCTAGTTGTCCTTCTGGTTCCTTAAGCTGTTGTAACCATTTAAGCAAAGCTTGGTCAGTGATCACAGTGAAATGGGTGCCATACACTAATAGCGGAAATGTTTGACTGCATGCAACACAGCAAGGTACTCTTTTTCTGTGACACTATAATTCTTCTTGTGCTTGTTTAGCATGCAGGAAGTGTAAGTCACAGGATGGTCTACACCCTTGTTGTCTAGTTGGGCCAGAATAGCTCCAATAGCAAGATTGCTAGCGTCAGTGTATAGGATGAACTCTTTATCAAAGTTGGGATACACTAGGATTGGCGCCTCTTTGAGTTTTTGCTTAAGGCTTTCAAAGGCTTGCTGTTGACTGGAGGTCCATTCAAAAGGAACATTACACAGTAGCTGGACCAAGGGTTTGCTAGTGTCTGTGAAATCAGGAATGAATTGTCTGTAGTAGCCCATCATCCCTAGAAAGACTTTTACCTCTTGCAGGTTGGTGGGTGGAAGCATTTTGTCAATGGCCTCAACCTTCTTAGTCATTGGGTGAATCCCTGTCTGGGTTACTTCATGGTCCAAGAATTCAAGACGCTCTTTGAAGAAAGTGCACTTGGAAGGTTTTAGTTTGAAGATAGCTTCTCAAATCTTTAGGAACACCTCTTTGAGATGAGCCAGGTGGTTGGAGAAGGTAGCGCTGAAAACTGTTATATCATCCAAGTATACTAGGATGCACAACAACTTCAAGTTGCAGAGGATGGAGTCCATGGCCCTTTGGAAGGTGGCTGGGGTGTTGCAGAGTCCCTGCGGCATGCAATTAGGCTCAAAAAGCCCTTCAGATGTAATGAGCAGGGATTTTTGGCAATCCTTGGGCAACATATCAACTTGCCAGTATCCAGATGCCAGATCCATTGTGAAGAAAAACTTAGAGCCTCCAAGACGTTAGAGAGCATCATTGATACGCGGCAAAGGGTACAAGTCCTTCTTAGTCAAAGAGTTTAATTGGTGGTAGTCCATCACAATATGATGACCTCCATCTTTCTTCTTTAAGATGAGTAGCGGAGATTCCCAAGAACTTTGGGAAGGCTCCAGCAGCCCAGTGTCCAACAGTTGTTTGAGCTCTTTAGATACCTGGGCGTCCTCTACGCGGCTTTGGCAATATGGTTTAGCACAGAAGGGAGGAGCATTGCCAGTGTCAATCTGATAGATAACGCCTTTGGCTAACCCATAATTGGTACTGTTCTTAGCAAAGATGTCAGAAAATTGGTCTAGCAAGTCTAACACCTCTTTCTGTTAAAGCGGGGACAGCTGTGGAAAGTCTTGCGCAGTGAACAAGGATAGGACTTGGGGTTCATCCTTGGTAGGTTAAAATCTTGAAATGTGCCAAAGAAATGAAGAGACAGGGCATCAGGAGGGCTCAACAACTTGCCATATCCAATGATCTGCCCCCTAGACACAGTCATTGAGATAGCAGTCAGGTTGGCTACCAACAATTGAACAGGGTCCTTATGGGAGACATCTAGGATTCCAGGACAGAGATAAGGTTTGTTGCACCATGAAGAGGGGGAGAGTACAACTCCAAGAAGGTTTGTTCAGGTAGGATATATGATATCTGGGAGTCTAGGATAGCCTGGGAGCCAGGGGGGATGCTGACAGCTGACGTGGCTAGGAGAGTGATCCCTTCAGACGCAGGACAAGCCATGGGTGGATACTTCATGTTTTAAGAGTGGGTGCAATATTTGAGGTTGAAAACCCCAGTGGGATATTCCAAGGCACATGTCTTGAGAAGTTTCCCGGGACCTTTGACTGGCTCTTCAAAGATCAGAGGGACTTTGTATCCTAGAATAGAGAGGTAACCATCTGTTACAAAAGTAAAAGCTTTGAAGCCCCAGGCGGGAATCAGACCCGCTCCTAGCCACCAGGCGGGGCTAGCAGGCAGGGGAGATTAGCCCACACCTGGATTTTTGCTTTTCAAAGCAAATCCAGGTGCAGGTACCATTCCTGACCTGGTGGCAACTGAGGGGCCCGCTTTGGGCCCCAAAAGCTATGCCCAAGACTTGGTGGGTTTGGCTGGGCCTGGGTAGGCTATTTTTAGCTGCCCAGTAAGCCCAGACCAAGCCCACCCTCCATTAAGTAATTTGGGGTCCCCAATTGGGGACCCCTTTTTTCAAGTTCTTTGGGCTCAAGAGAGCCTGTCAAGCCAGTCCAAAAATGGTGATCTAATTGGGAAAACCCCAAAACCCCAGAAGCCAAACCTGCCAAAATCAATGACCAGCCAAGCCAAGATTTACCATCAAAAAGCCAAACAACTGTTCATGAAAACCCCAAAAATAACAATGAAGCAGCTAACCAAACAGCAGAACCTGAAATGCCAAACCTTGCCACACAGATAGCATCAGAAAAATACCCAGAGGCACCTGCATGTGAGTAAGTATATAAATCAGAAGCACTTGAAAAAGTTCTGTATTGTCATCCTTACCAAATAAAGTTGTTATGAACCTTTGGTTCACCAATTTGTTTCCATACCTATTTTTGATACTCTTCCATCTGCATACACCCAAGTGTCAGCACCCCTCTACTGGGATAGATAGTCAGACTCCAGTTGATAAACCCAAAGCCTTTGACTACTACCGCCCACCCAACGCTCCATTTGACCCTGTGCATTTCACTGAGTATCCCGCCAATCCTGACCACAAACCCTGGACATTGGAAGACTTGCAGTGGTACACCCACCCAAAAGCACCCAAGAAACCCTACCAAATTGTCTGTGACGGCAAAGCAATCACCATCTATCCTTTGATCTTCAACAGGAAGTACAACAATCCTGCCGCCTACTTGGTCCCATGGAACCTCCCCCAACACCCAAACCAACCATCTCAACCCCCCCACTTCTGATGCCTCTGGCCAGAGTAGCCAATTCCTGGGAGTGCTTTACCTTGCGCTCACGGGATTTATTGACTCTGCCTTGTCAGCAGCTGGACCTTGGGCTGTGGCTGGGAAGGCCCTTTCCTACCTGGTAAAGTTAGGTCCCATATCTGGTGGGCCATGCCAGTACCTGCTTTGACTCCTTCTTCACCTACTGGAGCCCCACAGTACTCCTGGTATCCTGACAACATCTTTCAAGTTGATTATCCCATTATATTCCCTAAGGAACTGAGTACCAACTAAGAGATTGTAACTCTCGTTTTCCAAGACAACTGCTGGCGCAGCTAGGAGAAGCTTGCCAAACCACATGGGTAGAGCGGAGTACGCCCCTATGGCGCAGGTCATAGACAGTCCAGCTGTGCCATTATACTGGTGATAATTAAGGTCAGGGGCAAGTTTGAGTTTCTTCACAAGCTTGGAGCAGACAACCTTGACTGGCAAGCCAGTGTCTAAAACGGCCTTGATCTTCACTTTTTGAATGGATATCTCTACTTGAGTGGTAGTGTAACCAAAGGGTGAAAGGACAGCCAAGATATCTTGAGCCTCTGCTAGTTCCTTATCCCACTTCTCAATCATGCATCTTAACCCTGGGAACTCCTTATAATTAGTTTGGAGAGGGAGCAAAACAGATACATTCTTGAAGACAGCATCAGCAACCTAGGCAACTTCTTCTGATGGCTCCACTAGCACAGGGGACCTCTTAGCCTGAGTGAGTGTGACAGATCCAGGCCTAACCAGTCCATCCTGCCATTATCCTGCCCTTGACTCTTATTGTCATTGCCTCCCTGGAACAAAGCTTTGAGGAGCTTTGCCTCCAGGGAGGCAATTTTATTTGATAACACTTTATTGTCATCCTGCCAACGAGCCATGATTTCAACGTTTTTTCCCTCTTGTGCTCTCAACGCCTCAATTTCACGATTTGCCTTCTCTTTTAATTGTTGAAAGATTTCATCCTATCCTACCAATAAGTTCCAAGCATCCCAAGCATAAATTTGGTTTCCTTGGGCGGGAGCCCCTTCCTTTGCAAAGTAATTGGAATACAGCTCTTCAAACGCAGCCTTTACTTCTACTAAAGATTCTGCAGGAACAGTCTTAGTGACCTCCAGGCTGGTCCAAGCTTCTTCCAATGTACTTGTAGGAACTTCTTTTCTTGCTACAGCGGTTTCCACACAAAGGACCCCAAACTTGGCTCTCTCAAATTTTAACAAAGAAGGCATGATAATTGAAAAATAAGTGAGGGGAAAGCATCAAAACCGACAATGTTAATATATATTTTATTAATGTCTAACTGTTTTTGCTTATATACCATTTGGGGCATACACAGCTGAAAACCCCTCTGGTTCCTGAATCAACCAATGATTTGTGTCATGTGGTCTATGACATTCAAGTCATCTAACATAGATCTTTACCTAAAAGATCACCAACAATTCTCAGCCTATGAGAATTAACCTACAATGAGAAGGAGTCACCTGACACCCTTCATCTCAATGTACCAATTTGGCATGGAGCTTGACCAGCTCCCGGCGCCAAAACCCTGTGGATTGCACATCCCAAACTCAGCTATCAGTGTTCCAACTGGGAACCAGCTGATTAAACCTGAATTCCTAGGCATCCCTGTCTTTATTTGGTTATCTTTGCATTTAATGGTTTTTTGCCTTAAAACCCATTAAAATGCTTTGAAACTTGAACCAGACGCCACTGCGGCGCTTTTAACCCAAATTCTGGGGGGGAGGTTCCCATGGTTAACCTTAAACAAACTTCTTGACAAAGTCAAGATCATTTCAATATAATTAAATTCTCATTAACTATATCAAGTATTTTTTAATTAATCTTCCCAATTAACTAACCCATTTTGAGACGCTTAGTCTCCAAGATTGATTTGGCCAATCTTGCCTCAATTCTTTTATTTAGCCTAACCTAATTAAACATCCATATTATGTTCTTTTATTAAACATAGATATCCAGTTTCTAGGAACCTTTCCCTCAAGAATTACAAACAAACCTATATATATTTAATAAACAGCAAAAACAGAACGTCTTTATATTTTGAGGCACTTATTTGGCTAAATACTCAGCAGTGACTGTAGTACAGTTGCAGTGAGGTAAGGACAAGAGACAACTTCTTTGGCTTCAGTAAAAGGCTTAGCGGTAGTTGTAGTCTTTCCTGATTGCAATTTATAGGGGACTGTAATGGTTTCAAGAACAGCCAGTACAGAGTACCCATATGCATTGGTGTTGTCAGTATCAGAGTCATTCAGGTCAGAGTTGTCAGAGATATTGTGGAACAATAGGAGGATAGGAGGAGCCTGATTATCAGCAGGCTTGGAGTCAGATATAGAGGGAGGGTTGAATGAGACTGGAAAGAATTATCAACCAAGAGTGTCTCTGCCTCTACGTTGACTGTTCTTTTCCCACCTGCTCTTTTGGATCAGCTCCTTCAACCTGTGGGTTAGTGCAGACTTGAGAATGGTGACCTATCTGACCACAGTTGTGGCAACCTTGGATTCAAGGAGGATTTTGTGAGTTCATGGTAGAAATGCAAGGACCACAGGAAGACAAAACAGAGTTAGAAGTAGCTCAACCTTCCCTAACAACAGCTCCAGAATGGGTAAGTTACATGTCCTACAACAGCGTCTTTATGCTCTCCATAGAGGAAAGCATAGCTTTATGGGCTTTGAAGTGAAGGCACAGAAGCTGGTTAACTTTGAGAACTTGAGCGCAAGCCATGTGTAGCTTCATGGGCTGTCAATTGTCTGCTTGTTATCAGTTGCTATCTTTTCATGTAGAATCTGTCTGCAAACTCAGCTAGTGTCTCTTTAAGCTTGAAAGCAATGTGCATAAAAGCGTCCTTTTTACTTCCAGGCTAAGGTCACCACCAAACTTGACAATCAGAAGCTGCTTCATATCTTCCAACATCGCAATGGTGGGTAGCTCTGGCACAACTACCTCTTGGCAAGTCGGGGGTAGATAGGTCAGAATGTGTTCTTTCTTGACTTCATCCAAGGCTCTCCACATGGCAGTTTTTTAGATAGTTAGGAAAGCTGCAATGATAGATGTTTTGGGGTCAAAGACTTGCTTAAAGTTAGGCTTGAAGTGTGCTTTAGGAGTTGGATCACCATTGTTGCTATTGAGTACATTTATGCGCAGGGAAAACTGTGCTTCAGATTCAGAGGGGGGCTATCTAGCCCATAGCTGACAAACACTCTCTTCAAGGGTAGTCAGGGTCTCAACAGCACAGGCACATGTATTGACAGCTTGAGTGGTCTGTTGTGCAGTGGTATCTAGACGTTGACCTTGGGTGGTCACAAATATGGAGAGCTCAGCCAGTCAAGAAAGTAAGGGATGGCCCCACTGAGAGGCAAGGTGCGAACCTGTTGTTCACAGAGTCAATCAAGTTTTATATCTCTTGTCTGATTCTATCCAGCTCAGTGTGGTCCCGCTTCAATTGATCCACCTTGTTAGCTAGGGCAATCAATTCCCTAGTGCATTGGATTTGAGGTGCTCCAGATAAACCAGGGCAGCAACCATCTTATCATCAACCCCAAATGGACTAGCAGCAGTTATCATTATTTCACGTAGGGCAGCAAGTTCTTGCTGTAGCTCTGCAACTTGGATAGTCAGTTCAAGAACCTGGGGGTCAGGTTGAGGCGTCTCAGCAGGACGTCCCTGACTGCAAGTAGCTGTATGTAGCTCTCACTTGTGTCCCATATTCCATGCTCATGATCCGCCAAGTCATCAGAAGGGGGAGAGGGTGGAACATCTGGCTTGGGTGTAGTCAATTCATTCACTTGACTCTGGAGTTTGGCTATAGCAGCAGCGGTGGTAGCTCTCTATTGATCAAACACCATACTGAGTTAATTAAGTATGTTAGCAGCAAAGTCTACTAACTGCTGTAGTTGCTTGGATGAATATGTGCTGAATGCATTGAGCTGCTGCACAAGTTGTTTGAATTTGGTGAGATAAGTATTTAAAGTGGGATCTACTTGAGTTTGCCAGGATTGTTCTAGCTGGTTAAACTTGTGTAGACACTCTCTCACATATTTGGGGATGGACTAACACATTTGGTTAATAGAATTAACCAAAAAGGTCTGGGAAGTGACAAAGTTGCGCTGATTGTCAGATACCAAGGAAAACAGGGAATGAATCCACTGTTGGTAGACAGAAAACTGGTCCCAATGATGAATAACCACTGCTTGTAGAGACAAGATTTCTTGGACATGGAATCCCAACATCATTTGATGGTGGGCCAAGGCAGGCTGAACAAAGGACAATAGTAAGTGCTCAGCAGAGCCAGCTGCTGAGAGGAGATGCTGCTGAATTTAAGGAGCCACAATCAATTCATAGTATTCCACTTGACTGAACTGCAGCTCAAGGCAAGGGATGGCTCTTTCACGGGCTATCCCAAGGGCTACCGCCATGACTTGTTCTAAGTCAGGGGTATCCATGGGGTAAGCAACTAGGCGGGGACCATTTCCAAGGTTCAGTATAGTAGGGGTAATAGGTGGGTTGGCAATATCTTCCTCAATAGAAGGGCTAGTAATTTCAGGTGTGTTGGCTCTTGCTTAGGCGGAGGCAAAGGACCTGAAAACGTGGATACAAAAGGGATAACCAAGGGGCTTACAGCCCCTGTAGTGAACACCATTTCTGTTGTGTTATGAGGCGCGGCACAGAAACACAGCAGGAAATCCTAACCTTAGAATTTAATTTGTACTAAGTCTTGGTTAGATGACAGGGAAGGCTATGGAATTACCTTGCGGTCCTGGAAGAATAATCTCTACTAGTTGTGGCTAGAGAGAGGCGCAGAAGTACTGAAGACACAAAGACAAAAATGTGAATAGAACTTAATTTTTATTGGTGAATATGAAATGGAATATATAGTGGTTAGGAATACCAAAAAACACTACCAGGATGGTAGGATCACTTGCCACCAGCATGAGTGTGGCAAGTGAGTTGCGTAGGATCAAGAAACAGAACAATTGTATTTCCTGATTCAGTCATCAACTCATTTTGAGAGGCAAAAGCAAAAGCAAGAGATTTGTCTTCAAAATGGCCCACCAAAGGCAAAATCAATACATGGTGAATAGTGGTATTCACAAAAAGCACACAAGAAAGCTTTAGATCACGCAGTATAGAGTCCATAGCCCTCTGGAACATAGCAGGAGCATTACAAAGACCTTGGTGCATATGTGTAGGCTCAAACAATCCCTCAGTGGTGATAAGGGCAGCTTTTTGTCTGTCTTCAGGAGAGAGGTCAACTTGCCAGTAGTCAGATACCAAATTCATAGCTGAAAATAACTTAGATCTTCTAAGACAGCAGAGAGCATCATCTATGCATGGCAAGGGTTAAGAATCTTTCTTGGTTAAAGAATTCAACCCTCAATAATCCATAAAAATGCAATGACCTCCATACTTCTTCTTCAATATAAGCAAGGGGGAGGCCTAATGACTCTGAGAAAGAGCCTACAGCCCAGTTTCTAGTAACTTTTTGAGTTTCTTGGACACCTGAGCATCCAATACTCTACTGTGTTGGTATGTTTTGGCTCAAAAAAGGGGATCATTGACTGTATCTATTTGATGGATGACATCTTTAGCCAGGCCATAATCTGTACTTTTCTGTGAAAAGATGTTGGCAAACTGGTCAAGCAAGTAAATAACTTTTTTCTGTTGTACAGGAGACAACTGTGGGAAGTCTTGGGCTTAAACAAGGACAACACTTGAGTCTCTTCTTCTAGTAGGTTGAAATCACGGAATGTATCAAAAGGATGTAGTGAGAGAACATCAGGCACATTTAAAAGTTGGCCATAGCCAACCACTTGACCCCTAGAGACAATGATAGGTACAGGAGTTAGGTTAACCACAAGTAACTGCACAGCATTTTTGTGAGATGAGTCTAAAATCCCTGGGCAGAGATCAGGTCCATTACTCCCCAAAGAGGAAGGGGAGTATAGTTCTAGGAAGGTACACTCAGTCAACTTGTACAATATCTGAGAGTCAATTATAGCTTGAGACCCAGTCAGAATGGTCACAGATGAGGTATCCAAGAGAGGAACTCCTTCAAGTGCAGGGTAGGAAGGAGGAGGTAACTTCATTTTGAAGGAGTGTATGCAGTACTTCAGGGTGAAAATTTCAGAAGATTATTCTAGGAGGCATACTTTTAGGCGTTCTCCAGGCACTTGGATGAGTTTTTCAAAGATGAGAGGAACTTCATACCCAAGTATCAGCAGGTATCCGTCTTTCATGTTGATGATACCATTGTATTCTCAGATAAATTGAGTGCCTACTAATAGATCATAGCTCTCATTTTCCAGGACTACAGCAGGGGCAGCAAGAAGTAGCTTGACAAATTTCATAGGCAGAGCAGAGTAGCACCAATGGCCTAGGTCATGAATAGGCCAGTAGTACCATAGATCTGATGATAGTTTAGGTCCGGGGCTAGCTTGAGTTTCTTCACTAGCTTAGAAGACACAACATTGAGTGGGGAACTAGTATCAAGGACGCCCTTGATCTTCACTTTTTGGATGGATATCTCTGTGAGTGTTTTTACATCTAAACAGAGGGAGGACAGCCAATACAGTTTGTGCTTTATCCAACTCCTTATCCCACCTCTCTAGCATGTACCTAAGACCAGGAAACTCTTTATAAGCAGTCTGCAGGGAAAGTGAAATGAAAAAGCTCTGTAAAAAAGTATCAGCCACCTCAGCTGCTTCTTCAGAGGTTTTCACCAAGACAGGTGATCTCTTAGCTTGAGTGAGGTAGGGTCTAGAAACAATCTGTTTGGCTTCATCAACTGGTTTAGCCATAGTTGTAGTCTTTCCAGAACACATCTTATAAGGGACAATGATGGTCTCAGGTACATCAAGGACAGAGTAGCTATATGCATCAGAATCCTCAGTATCAGACTCTTCCATGTTGGAGTTGTCTTAAATGTTGTGGAAGAGGAAGAAGGCTGGAGGAGCTTTAGAATCAGATTCCTCATCAGTGGAATTAGAGGGAAGTGAAGGGAGAGACTGCAAAGATTTTTTAACCAAGAGCGTCTCTGTCTCTAGATTGACTGTTCTTTTCCCACCTGCTCCTGGGTATTGGCACCTTCAACATGAGAATCAGTGCAAACCCAAGACTGATGTCCCACCTGAACACACTTGTTACAACCCTATTATTTAGGCTGGTTTTGGGCATTCACAGCTAAGATCTGTGGGGACCAGGAATTTGTGCCTGATGCAGAAGCCCAACTTTCTTGCACTAACAAACCTGAGTGGGTGAGGAGCATGTCTTGGAGGAGGTTTTTGATACTCTTCATAGACGTAAGCATAGCCTTATGTGCCTTGAAGTGCAAACACAATAGCTGATTGGCCTTATGAGCCTGGACGCAAGTGGTATAAGCCTCATGGATAGTCAGCTGTTTACTTGTTATTAGTTGCTGACCTTCCACATAAAACCTATCAGCAAATTCAGCTAAAGTTTCCTTAGGCTTAAAGGAAATGTGCATAAATGCATTTTTCTTCACTTTCAAGCTAAGGTCTCCTCCAAACTCTTCAATCAGTAATTGCTCCATCTCTTCCCAGGTGATAATGGAGAGAAGCTCAGGTATCACTACCTCTTGACAGGTAGCGCGGAGGCAGGTCAATATGTGCTCTTTCTTGATCTCATCAGAAGCCCATAATATGTCAGCTTTGTATATGGTAAGGAAGGCAGCAATTGTAGATGTCTTTGGATCAAAGACTGTTTGAAGCTAGGTTTGAAATGAGTCTCAGGAGTCAGTCCACCATTATACTGTCTACCATATTGATACAAGGGGAGAACTCAGCCTCAGATTCTGTGGGAGGCTGTCTGGCCCACAACTGTCGAACACTTTCCTTCAAAGTTACTAAAGAGTTAGAGTTGAGGGCACCAGCTTCAGCAGCGCAGCCTGTTTGCTGTTTGGCATTATCCAATCAATATCCTTGATTAGTCACCACATTTAAGAGTTCAGCTAGGTGCAAAGTCAGGGAAGGGCCTACCAACAGACAGAGGGAGAATTTAACATTGGCAGAGTCAATTGATTTGGTCATTTCCCAGAAGTCTGTGTCTAGAGCATTGTGATCCTGCTTCATATGGTCAAGTCTTTTATCTAGAGCAATCAGCTCTCTAGCGCAATAGATGTGGGGCAGTCCAGGAAGTCCAGGGCAACAGCCTTCATCTTCAGAGGGTCCTGGAAAACTGGTGGACTCTGTGATGGCAGTGTGTAGCTCTAAGACTTCTTGTTGGAGTGCAACCACCTGAGTTATAAGTACAGCCACCTGGGTGTCAGGGATCCAGCCTGTTGGGGGTTCCTGAGAACTTGCAGGCAGATGGCACGCGGGTCTGGCAGGGAGGGCCCACCACAAGATTGGAGCTAACTTTACAATATAAGATAACAAATTGCCCAGGAGGGCCCAAGGTCCGCTGGCGGGTACCATAGAATCTATCAAGCTGGTAAGGATGATGTACATCACCCCAAATATCTGAGTGGAAGTGAATTTATTGGCACTACGGATTCTTGCGGGTGGTTGGGCTGTGGTGTGAGGGGCAGAGTCATTGGGACCAAATACGCAGGTAGGTAGTTATACTTGTTGAAAAATAACAGGGGAGGTCTAGTGATCTTATTATCTTCCCTGTAGATGGTTTTGGTCTCTATAGCTCTGGCCTCAGGGTTGTAGATTAGGATTTCCTCTAGGGTGAATTTCAAATATGCAGGGTTGGGGGGGGTACTTGGTGAAATGCACTGGGCCGTAGGGAGCTCCTGGTGGACAGTAAAACTTGGGCGGTTGGTCCGCGGTTTCTTGGGATTGTAGGGTATGGGGTGCGGAACCATGGGAGGTAGACTGTAGATAAAATAGAACTAAAATAAAATATGGAATAACCTGGTTGAACCAAAGTTTAATGTCACTTTATTGCAAGAATGGCAATGGGCATCTTCCTGGCAGTCCAGGGTATAAGTATGCCCATCTGTCATGGGAAAACTTTTGCAAATTTCTATGGCCTGGGTGGTACCATTTACCTGATATTTCCAGTCTTTGGTGGCATTCATTGCGGGAGTTAAATCATTGGCTGGTTTGAACTGGGAATACTCCAATTTCCTTGTTAGGTTGTGGGGTTGGTTATTTCTGGGTGGCCCGCATTTATTGGGAAGTTTCTCTATTTCCTTTCCCGCAGCGGCCTGAGTTATTTTGGGTTCTATGGCTGGGCCCGCCCACTGATTGGTTGTGATAACAGGAACCTTTAGTGTGGGTGCCGTTGATGTAGATGATTTCAATTCATCCAGCTCTAAGGGAATTTCCAAAGTCAAGATCTGCTCTGGCTTGAGCCCAAAAATCTGTGGGCGGCCGGTCTTGCGGACTGGCGGCCTGCGGGGTCTCAGGGTTTGAATCCCGTAGTTGAGGCTTTTCAGTAATCATGGTCAGTAGAAGTTTGTCACTTGTGACACTTGGGGTCAGGTTGAGGCACAGCTTCTGGAGGAGCTTGGCTTTGTGTAGTAGTACACAGTTCATGAATAGCATCCCAAAATTCTTGTTCTTGTTTCACCAGATCTTCAGAAGGGTGACCACCAGTAGGCAATTTACTCAACTCATCCATGCAGGTTTGCAATCCTTGGATTATAGTAATCATATCAGCCTTTTCTTGTACTAACTTATCCTGTATTTCCTGCATACTTTTTGAGACAACCTCAGCTAAGTGTTTTAGCTGCTCAGCAGTTTGGACACAGAATTCATTGAGTTGTACCACTAGTTGCTCAAAGTCAGTGTGGTGGGTGTTAAGGGAGGAGTCAACCTGGGCCTGCCAGGGTTGTTGTAGCAGTGGGACTCCTGCAGGCATTCACAGATGTAGTCAGGGACATAAGAACACAGGCACTTGATAGATTTGGTCAATTGAGCTTGGGAAGTGATGAAATCTCTATGATTATTGGATAAAAGGGAGAAAAAAGAGTATATCCACTGTTTGTAGGTGGAAACTGTTCCCAATGGTTGGGAACAGCAGCACAAAGGGAGGAAATTCCATGGATGTGGAGCCCTAGTACCATCTGATGATAGACTAGCGCAGGTTGAACAAAAGACAAAATTAAGTGATTAGCAGAGTTTGCTGCTGAAAGGAAGTAGTGTGGAATACAAAGAGAAAATATAATCTCATAATATTCTACAGACTTGAATTGGGCTTGTAAATCAGGGATGGCTCCCTTGCAGGCTAGCCCAAGGGCCACTGACGTGATTTGATCTAGGTCAGGGGTACCCAGCAGGTAGGCAACAAGACAGGGGCCATTAGCCAGGTTTAGAACAGTAGGAGCAATAGTCAGGTTGGCAATTTCTTCTTCCATTGGAGGGCTGGAAACTTCAGGTGTTGATAGGTCCTGAATTGAAGGAGATGAAAGACCATAGAAAGTTGTTTTTAAAGGGAGTAACCAAGGGGCTTACATCCTCTGTAGTGAGCACCATTTTTAAAGTGTACTTGGGCGCAGCCAAGAGACAGAACAGGAAATCCTAACAGTAGGGTTTAGTTTGTACTAAGCCAAGTGTTAGTCTTCAGAGATGAATAAAGAATTTATCATAAGGCCCTGGTAATGATAATTATCAGAATTCTCCTCTAGATGGGAATAGGGAGAAGGCGCTAAAGTACAAAAATAAACACAAATAAAGAGTGTAAACAGAGCTTAATTTTATTGGATGAATCATTTAGATTCTTATATGGTTATTATCTACCACAAAACAGTAGAAAGGCAGATAGATTACTGGCCACTCTCATAAGTGATTGAGGATCACTCAGTTTTCCAGTCAGAATTTAAATGAGCCCTTCACCTGATTTGGAGTGAAACCCATTTCAAAGGGGGTGTCAAGGATCTGGATGTACAAGTATTCTGGCTAACACTATCCCACTTAACATCCAGTCATTGCCCAATTTGGTGCCTTTCCAATATACCATTCAATATACCAGAAATAGACAAAAATTAATATCACATGGCTTCTCAGGTATCCAGCAACTTGAACCCAGTCTGCACATGACCAAACCCTGGGTTTGATCTAACTAAAATCTCCACCACAGCTAAAGCAATATAAGTCTAAAGTATTATCCAATAAAATATACTTCTTCTCTTCTTAATTCCATATTTGAAGCTTCCCCAAAGGCGCTCCTTATCAGGAGAAATAGAACTGAAGGATTTTCACTTAAAATGTAGATGGGATACGCTATCTAGAAAGACGCCATCTCAAACCCTATCCCAGATTTCTGGCTAAGCAGCGTCAGATAACTTAAAATATTGATAAAAGCCCAATTTTTTAAAAAACTATAAAAAACATATCAATAGACTCAAAATCATCCAAGTATTGCAAATCTGCAATAAAAATGTGGGGTCAGCTAATACTAACTATAGTGTACAAAGCTCCAAAGTTGACACATCCTAAAACGGTGATATTTTTTGCATTAAATTTTAACTCTATATTAAACATGTATATACTAAAAAATAAAGTTAAAATAAAATATTTGAAAGAAAGAAGTTTATTTTAAAAAAGTGATTATACATTAGATCCAAGGGCTGTGACAATGCCTTTGAGATGGGTAAGGTGGCCTTCTCTGGTGTAATAGGCCAAAACCTCCTTGGTAAAATTTGCAAGCTTGATCTGCTGGCCAGCATGCTTGGATACAACAGTTTTGCCTTTAACAGCCTGGGAGTATAGCTGATCTCCATGAGCATGCTGAATCTTCAGCTTGTTGACAAATACATTAAACATAGAGTCAAAACCGCAGGCTCAACCTGCCAGCAGGGTTCTAACCAAGCGGGTTTGTGACCGGTAATCCAATTATCTGGTCACTCAAAGCCAGACTAGGAAGTCAACTCAAATTACAAAATCCATCAACATGAACAGATGATGATCCTTCATGGTGGATACCTCAATTTGGCGCTTGACTCATTATCAGGATCAAGCCACCCCCTCTTCTATCCAGCTGTGTGATCACCAATCATGTTCCTGCTATCCATTGATCCACAATAGCTATATAATCACTATCTTGCAATAAAGATTATTATCTATCTTCTAAATATTTTTCCCCGTGTAACTCTGCTAAAAAAGCACAGTTACAACATTGGTAGCACAAGTAGGCTCTCCATCCTACCTTATCTTGAAAAA
>QTSX02003873.1:0-64613 GCA_014839935.2 Entomophthora muscae | reverse complement strand
TATGAACTGGGATACTGATAGGTGACAGGCTTGCAAGGCATGGGCACCTTGTTGTAGAAGGCTGCAACATTTTTGAGCACTAACTGTAACTCATTGGTTTGATAGAATTCAGGCTCCTTGTCATCCTCCTGATTGCCATAACTGACGTAGGGCTTGTAGCTAGTATCAAGTACAGGCTTCACCTTCTCCAGCATGGCTGATGGGACCAACTCTTGCCGGTACACAACGTTGAACACATATGAAGTAAGTTCTACCTCCTTGTTTCTAACTTTCTTTGTAGTAGTGACCTTAGTTGGCTTCTGGGTCAGCTTAGGGACCCAAGGGTTGATGCTCTGCACCCTAGCAGCTTGGGCTCCTTGAAACAGCTGTGTCAGTGCAGCGTCTCTATGGAACTCTCCTCTCCCGCCTCCCTCCTGAGTAGGCACTTGTGTTGTACTAAGTCTATTCTTTGACCCGCGGGGACAACCGCAACTGCGGCGCACAACAGGTGTATTGGTACTCTGGTGTTGTGTTCCTTCCATTTTAAAATTTAATAAAATATTAAATAAATTTCAATTAAGTTACTCCCTAATTTTAATTTTTGCTTTTATCTGAATATGGATATTTAATTAATATTTTTTCCCACCCAATATCCCAATTATAGAATTTTTATTTCTTAATTAGTTGTTTTTGGTTTTACAACACCCATTTTTGAATACCAAAATAGTTTCCACCCATTTTCCTAGATTGTACTGCCAAATTCAAGCACCCAACACAATATTTTTTAAATTTATGTTTCAGATCTTGTGTCTTATTTTAGATACCTTGGTATCATTCATGATTACAATCCATTGCACACATTGTGTGAGTGATTTTGTTTACGTAGTGAGTTGCTAGTGTGTTTCATTTTTGGTTTGAGTTTTGACTCACCTTGCTTGGGTGTATTTTGTCACCAATTCACATAGTAAACATATGTACACCAAAAGTCAACTCACATCATTTTGTTTGTGAATCAATGTATTTTGGATTGTATTTTGAATGGTTTCACTTTGCGTGTGAGCCCTTTGTTGCTGTGTTGACTCATTTTGCCCATTAACGCCAATAAATCCTGTTAACAGAGTGTATATTTTAACCTGAGAGTTGGATTTTGTTTAAATATGAAATCATTTTTTTTAAATCTGAGGTATTTTTGGTTGTTGCCATAGCTTTTAAAACTACTGTATATACTTTTAGGAAGTATATAAAAAATAAAGAGGAAATTTTAAAAAGATATTGATACTTTATTGATATGAATATTGAAGATTATATGGTATCATGGGAAGGCACATACTGCCCATGTACATCATGATAGTCATGTGGCTTGTCCAGGTAATTTTCTGTTTAGGACTTGAAAGATTTGATTCCTATATAAAATAGGCAGCTGATAAGATTACCACTAATTATTCATTAATTTAGATAATTCTTGGGGAATTACTTCTCTGAGAGGGAGTAATTGTAGATTTTTTGACAGGATCAAATATTATTTATTAACTAGATTTTAATTTAATATGGTTTTGTTGTTGGATAATAGTTTACTTTTCTTAAGTAATAAGGCCATCTACATTATTTAAGATAACACTAGATCTTAAAAATAAAAAATGAGTAAAGTTAGCATGAAAATATGGATTGTATCATTTTGCACAAGGCCTTAAAAGAATGAAAAAATAAATAAAAGCAGAGCAAAAATAAAATCAAATAAAAAATGTATGCTTATTATTATATTTAGATAAGTTAAAGATTAAATTTCTCAAGTACTCAGTACTTGGTTGATTCATCTCAGGCTTTGAAAGCTAGAACAAGTCTTCTAAGCACCAAATGAGCAAGATTATTTAAAGTTTTCATATAAATCACCTCTCCTGCTTTTGTCACTTCAAATTTGAGATTTATTGTGAGTTTTTTGAAGCCTTCTGATAAATTAGACTTTGCAATATTCTAAAAATGTTTAATAAGATTTAAATCTGGGCTTTGAGGAAGCCAATACTGTAGATTCAGAACCTGAATGTAAAAATGCGGGATTGTCAAATCCTTGGTCCAAATTTCAAATCACTTTTGCAGGATGGCATTTTTAATTAAGTTGATTTTTTATATTTTTATTTGAATATTTGAAAATGCAGGAACTCATAGACACTTTGCAAAGTTCAAGTTGAACTGAACATTTCCAATGGACAAAATGAATTAACTGGAATCAGATTTGAAGTGTTCAAATCCATCATCCATTTTTATTAAGTTTACTATGTTTTTTGAAATTGCGGGATTGTCAAATCCAAGAGCTAAATTTCAAATCACTTTTGAATGCCACTAGTAAACTCAAATATTAATTGCAGGAACTGGAATCCAAATTTAATGTATAGTAAGAACACTAGGAAACACCAACCCAAATAAAGAAGCTCCACTGCAACTAAAATCAAATGAAAAATCCAATCTCAATAACCATGTTTAGACACAAAAAATGATTAAACTTTAAAATTATCCACCCCCAGAAAGTATACAATATTATACACTTCAAATCACGGATATAGAAATTCTGTTACTATTCAAGGCTAAATTAAGAGAAACAACTACCCATAACTAAACCAATAAATCCAAATAAATACATATTCAATCTAAAACATATTTTTTATGTTATTTTTATGGACCATCAATCACATTCTCAACCAGCTCCTGCACCAGCCTGCGGGGCAGCCCGTCTACAAGGGCGTCCCAGAGGGTCTAAGAACAGGCCCAGAACCCAACTCAAGGGGAGTCATGTCAACACACAGGCCTCTCAAGGTGCCATTGCCAGTTAACCACCTCCTGCATCCCAGGCCAGATCAATCAGCCTGAATCCTAGACAGAGGCCACTGTTGAGCAACTTGTGTTATTGCTGGTATGTTCAAAGCTACAGATAGATGTTAGCCTTGTCAATATACTCTACCTAATCCTATGCAAGAGCACTACAGACTACAATAGAATAGAACTTTGAAGATAATTACGTTTATTGATACTGGAGTACAATCTAGCCAGTGGCTGCAATCTATCCAGGTGTAACTATGAACTTATTGTTATCCTTTCAGGCGTATGTATCAATATATACTGCAACAACCCTTGTTCTTGTCCTTTCAGACAGCTCTCAGTGGCTACCTTTGCAATAGGTCTATCTTTGCTGGCTACGCCCATCCTGATTGGCTGTCCTTGGCACATGATATGCTACTGGCCTTAGCAGGCGTCCATGGCACTTCAGCTACAGCCTACACTCTTCTTGAGCTAGCCTACTGTCATTTATTGATTGGCTGTATCTTACACGCCTATTATTGTGCTGGGAAACTAAGCTGTATTTAGTTGATGCTTAGAAATTGTCCCTATTCAGCCCTCCTACATTGAAAGTTAGAATTCCGGTATTCCATTTGCAGGGCTTAATCAGTGATTCTTTTCTGGTTGGCAAACCTTCTACTTATTAATGCAACAAGTCAAATTAGGGATTATACGCCATATAATAGCAGACTTGATCCATTAGTGACTCAGAGGATTATCTGCCGTGTAATGCTGACCCAAACCAATAAGGAACCCAATTATACACCGTGTAAAGCTGATCTGAACTAGGTATTTCTTAGCCATTTGTATATCACTTGTTTGATATGAACATATACGCCCATCAGGCTGTGTGGGGCTGAGTTGATGCAACATTCAGTAGGGTAGAATAGGTAATATACAATTGATGATTTAGTGATTACACACCGTGTAATCAGTGATAATACGGTGTATAATTGTTACATCTATCATAATAAACTAACAATTACACGGCGTATAACTACAATATCAATTATAATAAACTACTAATTATACAGTGTATAATAACTACACTTGATTAAGTGATAACCATAGGATAATACAGTGTGTAACTGTTTAGGATCTGCGTGTGATGATTAGCCTGATAATTTGTGGTCAATCAGCCTAATCTCACATTTCCCCTCTCTTGACCATAAATAGGGAGGGTAAGAAGAGAGTCAGGCATTATGGCCTTCTCAACAACATCCTCTTGCCTCAGTTCAAAGGAGGAGTACCAGGAGTCCCTGGTGTCTATGACAGAGGAGCACCGCCAAGAGTTTAGCCGCCAGAGTAAGGAGGCACACCGTCTACAGTTCTATGGTTGGCGTTTGCTACGGGCTCACAATAATGACACTTGCTTGGAGTTGTCCTTGGCCACCACCACGGTGACCAATCCTTTCCAGAGCCCAGTTAGCCCAATCCTGGAGCAAGAAGTCAATCAGGAGGATTGTCCTCCTTTGGTGGTTGGAGGAGCCAATCAGGCTACCTCTGTGGACCTGGAGGTCTGGTGGGCCAGGGCCGTTGTTCTCTGCACACCTGCTGTGCCTTATACTCCTGATCCGGCTTTGTTGGGGTCTGTGGTCCTCACATACGGCCCAGGTTATGCAGACTTTGAGGTTAATAGCCTTTTTCAGGGCTATAAACTTCTGAGTGAGTTTCTTATTGTCCTTCTGTCTTGTGGCCAGGGGATAGACATCCACTCCTGCCTTTGCCACTCTGAGCAATACCACCCTCCTGCTGTTTGTTCTGTGGCCCTTTGCAAGCTGGCCTGGCCTCTTGAGGGGGTCTTAGTGGAGCTGCCTTGCTCCAATGTGGCATTTTATGCCAAGTACACGTGGGTGATTGACTTCAACCATGCGGTAGTGCGGGTCTGGTCCCGTGCTTGGGGGCCCAGTCCCAACTCTACCCGTCAGTGGGGTCTTCAACGTACTGATAATCAGCACAATTGACTTGCGGCAGCCATCAACTTGACCTTGAAGAAGCTGGAGACTGGGGATCCTGCCCAGTATCTCCCTCAAATGGCTTTGGTGGGGAATCTTTTCTTAGTGCAGAAGCCTTTGCTTCCTTGAGGTTCTTTGGCCCAGATGCAGGCCATCTTGGAGTTCTACCAATGTGAAGTGCTGCACTGCCAACAGGGTCTTCTGGCTGATTACCCCTCTGAGGGGTTTATAGTGGAGTGCCTGGTGTTGGGAGCGTGCTTCCCAATCAAGTGTGGGCTGGGTCGCCTTGCAGAGGGGGAGCTGGCCTTGAGTGCACCCATTATGCACTGGGAACAGCTGTCCCCTGAAGCGCGACATATGTGGCTACAAAACGTTGTTATTCTCTACCAGGTGGTGGCCACCCATGCTTTTGGTGACTATGTGGAGGCCACCACCCACAATGTCCCTGAGGAGCCTGAGGAGGATTCTCACCAATAAACATTCATAGGACTAAGTCCTCTTTCTATATAGTGCACTTTTTATATTTTATTTTTGTATTTTATATCTCTTTATATTTTTATGCCTCTTTGTATTCTCCCTATCATGGATCATATGATGTGCCTATATTACTTATGTTATTTTTTATGGCAAGTTCAGATAGTGTTTAATTAGGCCCTTTCTTTGGGGTGCGGAATGGGTGAAGGAACTTTGCATGTACGCAGTTGAATATGCGTCCACTATCCTTATCCTTGATGGTGTAGGCGTCAGGTGAGGTCTTCTCTATGATCTCAAAAGGACCTATCCATAGTTTGTCTAGTTTGTGGGATCTGCCTGCTCCTTTGGTGTTGCAGTATGAGACCCCCTCCCCTACCTCAAAAGAGGGCAATGGGGCCCTATTGGCGGAGCCCCTTTCAAATCTGGCTTGGGTCTTGATAGCTGTGTTGCTAAAAGCAGATGCCTGAAATTTGATGAGGGTGTTGGCCAGTTGTCCTAGGTACTGATTGTAGGAAAGTTGCCCAGGGTTGCTAGTGGCCAATTATAGGACAGGCAGAATGGCAGGGTGTTGACCATACATCAGCTGAAAAGGGGACGCACCCGTGGTGGAATGCAACAAAATGTTGTACGCAAACACTGCTGCTCCTAAGTATGTTTCCCAAGAGTATTTACGTGATGAAGCCAATTCCCAGAGGATCTGGGTTAGGGTACCATTGACACGTTCCACCATCCCATTGGTTTCAGGGTGGTAGGGAGTGGAGAGTGCTCCGCAGACTCCCATGAGATTGTTCACTCTTGATATTACAGAGGCTGTAAAATTGGTCCCGTTGTCTGAGAGTAGGAACTAGGGGCAGCCATGGCAAAGTATAATGGCATCTAAGACAAATTTTGCAGTGGAAGGGGTGTCTACTTTCCTTAGAGGCCGGGCTTCCACCCACTTAGTTAGGTGATCTATAGCCACTATCACATAACAAAAGCCAGGGCTGCTACGTGGGAGTGGTCCCACTACGTCCATTGACACAGTATGCCAGGCAAAATGGGGTTGTACCATTTGGTAAGTTGTGCTTTTTTGTAGTGGCTTATTCCCTTGGCATTCAATACAGCAGTTGATTGTCTCCTGAATGTTGAAATTCATTGCCTCCCAGAAGTAGGTGCAATACAGGATCTCCTTGGTCTTCCAAAAGGCACCGTGGCCTGTTGCCTTATGAGCGGCCGTAACAATGCTAGTCCTTTTGGAGGGAGGAGGGAATATGTGTTCCTTACCATCCACTAGCTTGTGCAACACACCATTGCATAGTACTGTATCCTTTCAAAGTTCCTGTAGGATGTGCTGTACTTTCTTGGGCTTGTTGCTAAACTTCCCAGTCATCATTTTCTGGTACAGCTGATCCGCTAATGGGCTCACTAGGGCCACAGTGGGTAATTGGGAAAGGCAGTCCGCGTTCTGGTGTTTGCTGCCTGGGCAGTGAAGGATCTCGTAGTCCAAGGCCTGTAGTTTCAACGCCCATCAAGCAAGTTGGCCTTCTGGTTCCTTGAGGCTCTGGAGCCAAGCTAGGAAAGCGTGGTCTGTGACCACTGTGAACCGTACACCATGGATGTAGACCCAAAATTGTTTGCATGCGTAGATGACTGCCAGGCATTCATGCTCTGTCACTGTATAGTTGCGTTTGTAGATGTTTAGTGTCCTACTGGCATAGGCTACATGGTGTTTGAGTCCCTTGTTGTCAAGTTGGGATAGTACAGCCCTAACTGCGGTAAGCAAGGCGTTGGTATGGATCATAAACAGTCTGTCAAAGTCTGGGTACATCAGAACAGGGTTGCTTGACAAGGCCAAGCGTAGCTTGTCAAAGGCTCCTTGGCATTCTTTACTCCATACAAAGTCAACTCCCAATTTCAGCAGGTGGAAGAGAGGTTCTCCAATGGCTGCAAAGCGGGGGATGAACCGTTGATAATAACCAACCATACCCAAGAATACCTGTATGTCACACTTTGACTCAGGGCGCTTCATCTTAGATATGGCTTTGGTTTTTGCGGGCTGGGGCCGTAGACTGTGACTGTCTATAGCAAAGCCCAGGTATTCCAACTGATCTTTGAAGAACTGGTATTTGCGTGGCTTTATATTAAGATTGGCAGCAGCTAGCCTCTTAAAGACCTCTTCCAAATGAGCTAGATGTTCTGTGAAAGTCCTAGACAAGACATTGATGTCATCCAAGTACACTAGGACACAGGAGAGTTTAAGGTCACTGAGGATGGTGTCCATTGCTTGATGGAAGGTTGCAGGGGCATTGCACAGCCCTTGTGGTATTCTTGTCAGTTGAAATAATCCCTGTGAGGTTATGATGGCGCATTTTTCTTGTTCTTTGGGAGGTAGTTTGATCTGCCAATAGCCCAATATGAGGTCCATGGCGGAGAAGTACTTGGCGCCCCTGAGGCAGTCCAATGCGTTGTCTATGCGAGGTAAGGGATATGAGTCCTTTTTGGTGACCTTGTTGAGGTGTCATTAATCAATGACAACTTGGTAGGAGCCATCTTTCTTCTTGAAAATCAGAATAGGATATGCCCAAGGACTTTTGGACAAGATCAGCATGCCCTGTTTCAGCAGTTTGCCAACCTCTTCTGAGACAACTTCTTTTTTTGCTTTGGATTGTTGTATAGGGCGCATGTGGATTGGAGGAGTGGTTCCTGTATCAATGTGGTGGTTTACTCCTTCAGCATAACCCAGATTGTGATTGCTTTCTGCAAAGATCAAGCAGTACTTCTCAAAAAGCAAAGATGCCTGAACTTGCTCCTCAGGGCCAAGGGAGAAAAGGTCAGCTAGGGGGGTTCAAGGGTTTGAACCGTTTGTTCACGGCTGTAGGTTTGGTGGGCTGGCAAGGGGAGGCAGTTGACTGTCTATCCGCTGTATAGCTACGCCTAGCCCTAGGTGTTGCCTTTGGCGTGAAAGGTTCTCTAGAAGGAAGGGTTGTGAAAACCTTGGAAATCCCCCTGTTTGGTGATTCCCCCTCCTCTTCAGAGGTGTTGGCAGCGTCTTCATAGTGGTCCATACACATTGAGGATGAAGTCCAACGGCTTCTTGAGATGCAATTGCAGCCTTTTGTTGTCAGTAGCTGCATCTGGGCTTCCATCCTAGCCAGGCAATCATGAATATTGTTGTTGTCCATCTGCCAGCTTTTCTGATGGAGCTCAGGCTCTACAGTTGTGGTTGTTTTAGAAAGGCGTGACATGGTGTCTCTCAGGGTCAGCTGTTCTGTTTGTAGAGCCATGATAGTCTCATTCACTCTGGTGAACTCCTCTTTGTATCCTTGGATTGTGCTCTCCAATGTTGCTATTCTGGTCTCAAGTGTACAAATCTTTGCACTGTATGGGCAAGGTAGCGGCTTTGATGTAGATGAGCAGGACGCCTTTTCTTGGTTTTCAACTCTTGCTTCCAGTCTCTGGAAGTTGTCCAGAACATACTTTTCAAATTGTTGAAGTTGTGAGCCAAGCTGCTCTACTTCTTTGTCCAGGGCGATAACATTTTGATCCAAGGTGGTTATGTTATATGCCATTCTTACGCTGAATTTTTCTGATTTGGCACAGAACTGGTGGACGTCCTGCAGCCATGCTAGAGAGGCTCCACGTGCATCCATTGCTTTATGGACCATGACTCTGAACTTTGTGTTCAATATGTCAATCAGTTCATCAATACGTGAATGTGCATTCCCCCTATGGACTGATTAGCCAGGACCACAGCACGCATCTCCAAAAAGGAGGCGTTAGCCGTGCCCCATTGCTCAGCCCAGTTGCGGCAACAGGAGAGGAGGGCGTCACCAAGGGACAAAAGTTTGAGGTTCTGGCAGGCGGCAACAAGTTGGAGTTGTTTCCTAGAGGGCTGGTTGAAGCCATTAAGGTACTCTACGGTGTGATTACCACTAGCAAGGTGTTCCTGGAGAGCTTGGAATAAAGCGTTACAATAGAGCCAGTAAAGTTGCTAGCAAGATTCCTGGTCCCGGTAGTGGAAGAATATGCTCAGATTCTGGTCAGGGCAATCAGAGGGACAGAGGCGGAATCCACAAAGTAAGGTCTTGGCCATTTCAACAATCTGCTTGCAATTGTATGAACCAACCAAGGCGGGACCCTCAGGAACAGAGGGCAACGGGACCACAACCAAAGGGACAGTTGCGGGAGGGTGAAAAACCACAGGGTCACTCACGGAAAAGACAGGAGCACATTCACTTTCTGACAATTCCATCTTGTACCCATGCTTGTCAATAAAGCTGGGCGGAGGCAGGGCCAAGGACAATCCTTGGCGGGCAGGGGCAGTTTCCTGTGGCATTGGCAGAGGCTCAATTTTGAGTGAGCACCAATGTTGAGCAACTTATATTATTGCTGGTATGTTCAAAGCTACAGATAGATGTTAGCCTTGTCAATATACTCTACCTAATCCTATGCAAGAGCACTACAGACTACAATAGAATAGAACTTTGAAGATAATTACGTTTATTGATACTGGAGTACAATCTAGCCAGCGGCTGCAATCTATCCAGGTGTAATTATGAACTTGTTGTTATCTTTTCAGGCGTCTGTATCAATATATACTGCAACAACCCTTGTTCTTGTCCTTTCAGAAAGTTCTCAGTGGCTACCTTTGCAATAGGTCCATCTTTGCTGGTTACGCCCATCCTGATTGGCTGTCCTTGGCACATGATATGCTACTGGCCTTAGTAGGTGTTCATGGCACTTCAGCTACAGCCTACACTCTTCTTGAGCTAGCCTACTGTCATTTATTGATTGGCTGTATCTTACACACCTATTATTGTGCTGGGAAACTAAGCTGTATTTAGTTGATGCTTAGAAATTGTCCCTATTCAGCCCTCCTACATTGAAAGTTAGAATTCCGGTATTCCATTTGCAGGGCTTAATCAGTGATTCTTTTCTGGTTGGCAAACCTTCTACTTATTAATGCAACAAGTCAAATTAGGGATTATACGCCGTATAATAGCAGACTTGATCCATTAGTGACTCAGAGGATTATCTGCCGTGTAATGCTGACCCAAACCAATAAGGAACCCAATTATACGCCGTGTAAAGCTGATCTGAACTCAGTATTTCTTAGCTATTTGTATATCACTTGTTTGATATGAACATATACACCCATCAGGCTGTGTGGGGCTGAGTTGATACAACATCCAGTAGGGTAGAATAGGTGATATACAATTGATGATTTAGTGATTACACGCTGTGTAATCAGTGATATTCACTATATTGGCTAATGTTTATACGGCGTATAATAGTTACATCAATTATAATAAAGCAAGCAATATACAGCGTATAATCACTACACATTGGGATGATCAGTGATAATACGGCATATACTTGTTACATCTATCATAATAAACTAACAATTACATGGCATATAACTACAATATCAATTATAATAAACTACTAATTATATGGCATATAATAACTACACTTGATTAAGTGATAATCATAGGATAATACGGCGTGTAACTGTTTAGGATCTGCGTGCAATGATTAGCCTGATCATTTGTGGTCTGGCCTAATCTCACAGCCACTCTCAAGGCCTGCCACAAAAGTATTCTACACCAGGGTCACCGGGAAAACTGAGGTTACTTACAACTCCACTGTGTACCCAGTTTTCACCTGACCCTGCACTCTTGATCCAAGAGTTGCCACTTCCTGCCCCTGCATTTTTGGCACGCCCTATGAGCCATTGGCCACCACTGAAGAGCCATCTGTGCCTGTATTGTATGCCATCATTGACAGCGCCAGCGCAACCAAGCGTGATCCCACCTTCTACACAAAGGTCCCCATCCCTGTGTTGAGCCTGCCAGCCAGGATGCCGCATTACCTGTCAAGGGCCGGCGTCAGTTGACAGATAGTGAGTGAGAAGCTTTCCTCAACTGCTTTAACAAGGGAATGGCAGTTTGGGATATTGCATCCCAATTTGGTGTCATGACCAGATACATTGGCAACATCAACAACAAGTATGGCAATACCAGGCAAATTTCCAAATCCACCAAGGCAAAAAGATAGCCCAAACTCCTTCAGCCTATTAACATCGACACAATCAAGCAGGGATAGTCAAGGATTGCCACCTGGACACACTTGCTGTCCAATCAATGCTCACCGCAGAGTTTGGGCTTTCTGTCTCCAAAACCCTTGTATACAAAGAAATGGTCAAATTGGGATTCTCTTGGAAGGTCCTTGGAGTTTCTCCATACAATAGGAACAGCAAGAAAACAATTTAATATCAACACATTTATGCCAAGACTTATCTGGCCCTTAAGGAGAGTGGCAACATACAGTTCTTCTACATCAACAAATCATTGTTTTCCTCCTCACTCAGGTCTAGGAATGGGTGGGTTGAGAAGGGGTCTAAGAACGGCTTAGCCCATTGTGCAGCTGTCTGTTCCCAGACTTATTCCATGGTTGTGCTTCTTGGTCCTTGCAGGTTAGACCAATACCAAATAATCAAGGGTTCCCACAATAGTGGGACTTTTATTGATTTTCTCTGAGCCGTCAAGGAGTACCTTTGGATTAATTACCGGGGCACAACCAAAATTGTTGTGTTGGATAATTTTGGGCTTCAAAAAGTGGATCTGGCTGTGTCTGAGTTCCCGCCCATCAATAAAAATAGTCATTCAGCCTTCCACCGCCTGGCTGACTGCCCAATGAGACTCCTCTTCCTTCCACCCTATTCTTCATTTCCAAATCCAATTGAGGAGATCTTTGAGTGGATCAAAAATAAGGTGAAAAAAGGCCTCTCTTATGACACCAAGGATCTCTTCAACATTCTTGAGATCAGCTAATTTGCAATGCCACCTAATGTGGTGGCAGCTTTTTACAAGCACTTGGAATCCTTTCTCCCCAAAGCCCTTGCCTCCTAACTAATCAGATAAATGGGTGCTCCAGGTTTTATTTGTTTTTTGTATATTTATTTTGTTTTTATTAGGACTCAAAAATTATTATTTATATATAATGATATGATTTTTGATTGTATTATAAACATAAAAGAATTATTAAAAAATGGAATTAAAATTAATTATACTAGATATAGAGTTATGTATTTTTTATTATAATTCATCAAATAGTGTACTGACTGTAGAGTTAACAAATAAAAAAATTAAAAAAAATAATAGAAATAAATTAATTTTATTTAAATAATTGTGAATCATTGTTGGTACTTTGGCTTTTTTTAAGCCATAAATTGGACCTCACAAGTCATTATCTGATCCTTAATATTTCAGTGCCACTATAGCCACACAACACAAAAACCCATGATTTTCATGTATCTCTTACTAATTAGTCCTTATGACGCAGGTCAAGCATGGAAAATCTATCCATCAAATCATATTACAAGGGAAAGTAATTTGAGTTCTAAACAATCACTTGTTTAGAACATAAGTGGAGCAGGCTGTCTGTTGCGGATAAGATCAGTTCTTGATGTTTAACTATGTAATAAAGGAGCCCGTACTCAAAAATTTAGTAAATAAAAACATTTTTAATTCTTTTTTATTATTTGATGTGTTTGCAACTATAACCATTGTCTTATAATATATTTAGAAATATAGTACTTTTATAATTTAAATATTAAAATATCATTATTAAAATTCAAATATTAAAACTATAAATATTAAAATACAGTAGTTTTAAAAGCTATGGAACAAGCAAAAACAATTCAGATTTAAACAAAATGAACTCAGCTTTAAACGAAATCAAAATCAATCCAAATATATTGTAAATAAATATAAATTCATTTAAAATTAATTTTGTTTAAATCTGAATTGTTTTTGCTTGTTGCCATAGCTTTTAAAACTACTGTATCATTATTAAAATATCACTGTTAAAGTTTAAATAGTAAAATTTAAATATTTTTATTAAATTGTGCTATATTCAATATTGAAATATTATATATTAAAATTTTTAATATTGAAATATTTATTATTAAAATTTTAATATTAACTTTTAGATACTAAAATTTTAATATTTAAATATTTAAAATTAAAATTTTACTATTAAAATTTTAATATTACATATTTCAATATTAAAATTTTAGTATTAAAATATAAAAATTTTAAAATAAAATAAAATAAAATTTAAGTTGCAAGGGAAAAATATTTATTGAGGGGATGCTAATTGCAAAGGGGAATGTGATTATTCCGGGAAATTATACCCCAAAATTAAATTTTTGGCTAAAGCGTCCAATTGGATCCATATACTCTTCTGTATGTGGTGGACAACCCTGGATGTGATTGCTAGAGGGGTGGCGCCCTGTACCCCAGTGGTTGTAGACCATTTGATAAAAGGAAGCCAGGTGAGTGAATCAATTAATAGGTTTTTTCAGGGGGCACGTAGTACCCATACAATGTTGTCAATGCAAAGAAGTCATACAGGACATGCTCAACTGACCTATACCCCTGTGTTGTCTTCTGGCATTTGAGTGCTAAGCAGCATATGTCTATTTGAATAGGTACATCCTCCAACTTTTTGATGTTGGTTTTTAATATGGAGTGGAGGAGGATTCCCAGGTATACTACAATGTGAATTCTTTGTGAAGTGTATTTTTCTGAGAACATGTACAGTTTTTTTTAGAATATTTGAACTAATCTATTAATATAGGAAGTTTGATTGAATTTGAAGAGGGTTCCAGGGGTGCCTGACTTGTATCAGCCCCCCCATGCCTCTGCAAACAAAATTAATAAAGGTTTAAATGTGTTCACAAGGACTGTGTCCCCAACTTTGTTTGACAATGCCTTGAATACTTCATTAAAAATTTCAGCTTTTAGATATTCAGTCCCTATTTGAAAGTTGGTTTTTATTAAGTTTTTTATATTTGTTGATGTTTGCAAATGGGAACCGTTGAATGCTTTCATAGATATATTCATCAAAGTTTAGTTTGACATCCCCGCAAATTTCATTCATTTCTTTGAAGTTGATATTTGATCCTATTTTGTATGCTTCCCTTAACCACAGCAAGCACCCCACGGGTGGTAAATATTCCCTATCTTTAGCTTCAATATTTGAAAACTTATTCATATTCTGTTGAATTATTTTATTTATTTGGTTTTTATTTATTTGTTTTACAGGGGCTACCAGGGACTGGTAACCCCCGTAGAACCAACTCGGAGTAAAAGCTGCCACTTTTGCAACCTTGTCCCCATTCCTGGTGATGACTAAAATAAATATAAATAAAACATAAAAAAGACTTATTAATTGTTTCCACTGCGCCCCCTCAGCAAACTTCATGAGTGTTGGCTGCTCTTCATTAATTTTCCTAGGCTTGATTTTTCTTATCTTTCTTGCAACTTGTGTTTCTTCTTGGTTTTCATTTGATAAATTTTCTGTATTTCTTGAAGCGCTCCTGCTTCTTGACTGAGTTTGTTTTTTTCTGTTTCCATTTGGTTGTTTTCCTCTTCATTTGTGTTTATTTCATGTGGTATTTCATTTCCTTCAATTAGTTTGATTTCTTGAGTAATCTTTCTATTGGTTTTTGCAAATTCCCACAAGTTGTACCTTTCACTTTTGAAATCTAACCGCTTGAGTATTTCCTTTTGAAGATTTAAAAATATTTCTTTGTATTCTTCATTGATCATTGTTCCCAGGCTATTTTTTGCAGTTTCATTTTGCTGGACCAAGGCTCTTCCCTCATTTCCCAGTTGATTTACCATGATTTCCCTTATGTTGTATTCAAGCTTGACAACCTTTTGGAGGGCTGACTCTAATTTGTTTATTAAGTTATAGATATTTGACATTATGTTTTGATTACATCAAAAAACTGGTTTTTATAGTACTATCTTCAAGACATACAGTAGTTTTAAAAGCTATGGCAACAAGCAAAAACAATTCAGATTTAAACAAAATGAACTCAGCTTTAAACAAAATTGAAATGAATCCAAATCTATTGTAAATCAATATAAATCCATTTAAAATTAATTTTGTCTAAATCTGAGTTCCTTTTGTTTAAATCTGAATTTTTTTGCTTGTTGCCATAGCTTTTAAAGCTACTGTAAATATTTTTCATCATCATTAATAAATTAAAGACAATAAACGTAAATATTGCATTGGAATATTGCAATTAGACGCCAACTCTTGTAATTTTGGTATTATGTGCATAACTCAATGCATTTTGTTTAATAAAATCCATTGTAAACTTGGTATTTCCCATAATAATTTAATGAAATGGACTGTGTTTATATTAGAGAGCCATTAACTGTCACGGTAAGTTCCATAATGCCGGGTATTGTCCATCCAAGTAAGAAGGCTTGGAAGGCCGTGAAACCTGTATCAAAATTGACCAAGTTAACAGATTTAAACCAAACAGTCGATCAAAAATGGGTCACGGCTGCTCCAGTATGCCAACTGAAACCAGCTCCCCCTTGCAAACTGACGTTGATAAATTGACGTAATATGAGGGTCACCTGATATAAGCTTATTAATCAGCATGGTTGTCAGAAACTGGCCACACAAGGGTTCTTTCCAACCTGGACTAGATACTTACTTGAAGATGCAGAAGTAATAGGAGATCAAGACTCAGGTGGTATTGCTCAGTCAATTTTTCTGATATATATTGAATAATTTTCCCTATTTCAACTCTAAGAGTTGAGTCCTCCTAAATTTACTCAATAAAAATCAATTAGCCCAAGTTCTAATTTTAAATTTTAAAAATGCATCCTGTGATTGGGTTGTTGCGGTATACTCCATACAATCTGATTCTGAACAGAATCATTTCAGGAAGATGGGGCCCAGCATCTTGAACTTTGTTGTTGGTGCTGCCAAATGTTAATTTTATGCCAGCCAATTTTGTAGCTCATCCCCCCATTCTTGAAACTGAAAATTTTGTCACTTCTCAATGCCCAGAATTCTACACTGAAGATGCATTGATGCTTTCCCAGGTCATTTATCTTGGTTTACTCTGGTTAGGACTGATTATTCTACTTAATCCTGGAGTTAAAATTGGAAATTTCACAAAAAAATATCTGAAGCCACGTTGGTGGTTAATCATCAATTCTATGTGGATTTGGGTGGTAATTCCCCATCATTTAGAAACAGCTTCATATTATCCAGTGATTTCCGTCACATTAACGCTTAGTACAAATATTGATACATAGTGCATTTTACAGCCTGTATATTTACCTATTGGTAATAATTCTATAACCTTTTTAGTTGGATTTTGCGAGGTAATAATAATGTAATTTTTTAATAAATTACTGTTTACTGTCATTAATTGGCTGATTTTCTTTGCTGTGGCAATTGTGCCTTTTCTGACATTTACTGCACTAGTATCCAATTGGTTAGTTTCATATCCAATCACACAGGCAATAAGAAATCAAGGCCACCAGCCCAAGACTGGATGTGGTCAGGGTGACGGCTTGATTTCCTATTGCCTGTGCAATTGGATGTGAAACCAACCAATTGGATACTAGTGTGTAAAAATCAGAAAATGTACAATTGCCACAGCAAAGAAAATCATCCAATTAATGACAGTAAACAGTAATTTATTAACACATTACATTATTATTACCTCACAAAATCCAACTAAAAAATTTCCAGAACCATTATCAATAGGTAAATATACAGGCTGTAAAATGCACTATGTATCAATATTTGTACTAAGCGTTAATGGCTCTCTATTATAAACACAATCCGTTTTAATAAATTACAATGAAAAAGGCCAAGTTTACAATAAATTTTATTAATCAAAATGCATTGAGTTATGCACATAATATCAAAATATCAAGAGTTGATGTCTAATTGCAATATTCTAATGCAATATTTACGTTTATGGTCTTTGATTTATTAATAATGATGAAAAATATGTATGCTCAGAATTTTAAGCTATTTGTAAAATGTACAACACTGTATTAATTATGGGAAATGTTGATAATGTAAAAAGAAAATATTATTAATTATGAATTGAAAGAGAGATATTAATTTTAATAAGTTATCATAAAGAAAAGATTTACTTACTAATCAAAGGACAGGAAGGGGAGGGAATGGGCGGAATGAACATCACCTTCATCTGCGTCTGTGAAAGGAACAACATCAGAGATAGTGGGGGGATTGGTAGTGGCTTGGGAGTCAGGGTTGGAAGGCGGATGGCTTGATGGGGGGTTGGGGAGGCAGGGTTTGTTGACTGGGAAGGGGCAGCAAGAGTGGTTTGCTTCAATTGCTCAAATTCTTTTTCTGTTACATGAATGCAAGCTTGACAAGACAGATGGATGGGCAAGGGGGAAGGCAAGAGTTCTTTCTGGACTTATCACTGTCACTTGCATAGAAAATGACAAGATCTGATAGGTCCTGGACAAACACGGAAGGGAAAAGCTCATAACCCTTATCAATTTGGGTGCACAGCTTGTTGTATGTGGCAGGCTTTAAGTGCCTAAGTGTGGAACCAAAATTATAGAGACATACATCTGCAAGAGGCCTGTTGGCGTGTTTAATGGGGTAGGACCAACAGGTATGCCCTGCAGTCCTGATTTCTTGGGTTGCTCATTCCCGCTGCTCCATCTCTGCAGTCATTACAACTGTGTATGAGGTGTTTTGGGTAGCCCACTCCTCCAGCATGACCTTGAGCTCTGTCTGGTAGGTATACCCATCTGCAGTGTTTGATATTGCTGAGTAGTAATTGACGCCTAATGGGAAAACTGCCAATAAAACCCCAACAAAACAATACAAGATTGGGCTGCACTTGTATATGTCAAACTGGATTTGCTTTTTCCCAAAGTCTTGAATACTTTCCAAAATCTTGGCATTTGACAGGAAGATTATGTCATTACAAGCCCTTATTGCCCTCCCTTTAATAAAATTGATGATGATAAAGTCATAGGGGTCAGTGTCCACCAAAACAGGGCCACTGAGAGCCTGATTGGATAAGAGTCTGGCGGCAACCACAACTCTGTACATCCACAAATTCACTGTTCTCTTATTGGTGAAAATGCTGTGGAGTCCCAGTTGGAGACAGACCTGGACCAGAGGCATCTGTGGGTCACACTCCATAATAGCCATCATGAGGGAGATGGGCTGTTATCACCTTCAGTTAAAGAACAGGCACCAGTTGGGGTCTTCTTGGTAGGGGGGCCACAGTTGGCGTGGGCTTGCAGGGTTGCAGCCACAGTGGATTTTGCAAAACCCATTGCAACCGCAATTTCCCCAAGGGACATAAGCATTCCTTGCTTTTCAACCATTTTGAGAACAATCTCTGGAGTGATTAATTTTCTTCTTTGTCTTGCAGGCTGATTGTCTGGGAGAGGGACATGTCCATCTTGGGAACTGGTCAATGCCATCTGATTAGCTGTTTCAGGGATTCTGGGACTCTCTGGGTGACCCCATGGCTCAAATGGCTGGTTCTGGATGCCATTGTTGATTCAGGATTTGGGTTGGTGGCTGCCTGTGCATGATGGGCAAACAGGGCCATGCTAGAAGTTGCAGGAGAAAGAACACACTCCTGAGTGAGGCTTGCGGAGGGGCCTGCAGGTTGGAGGTGGCCATAGACAGAGGCTTCACTGTTAAGAGACCCAGTGTAGCCCTGCATGATTTTTTCAAGGCCAGGGAACAGCTCGTTGACTTGGTTGTTGTTGAAAGAAGACATGATAAAAATTTTATTAAAAATTTTAAACTAGAAAAGAGGAATGTATATTTTAGTCAATTTTATTGTTATAGTATGTCAAGTTTGTGAATATTACAATCTAAATTTTAGCCAACCTAAAATGGAATAGGGTGATTTTTGAGAATGCCTATGATTCCTAAAAGAATTTGCACAAATCCACTCTAGATCCTTTGACATCCTTTTTGAGACACCCATAAATTATATTTATTTCAAATCAACTCCAATTTTGATTTGAAACTTGGTTCTTGGATTTGACAATCCCACAATTTCAGATTTGTTAATTTTTACATGATGTCTACAATTTGTTTGAAATACAGGAAATCTCAAATCCTACATTAGAATCCCGCGTTTCTGATTCATGTATCCCGCATTTGTTTGCTGGGTTTTGTCTTTTGTTAGTTGAGTTATCTGCTCAAGGGATTTAGAAATTTTCCAATTTAAATAAACCAAAAAAGTCAAATTAAATGTATGATTTTATTAAATATTTTATTTTTCACTCAGCTGAGTTGCCCGCAAAAGTGATTTGAAATTTAGACCAAGGATTTGACAATCCCTCATTTTTATGTTCAGGTTCTGAATCTACAGTACAAAATAAACTGTCTGTTTAAAATCAAAGTATTTATTGACTATGTTGGCAGTATAAACAGAGACTTTATCTTGCATAAGGATTAATTGGCCAGTTCTTGAAGATATCTAATAAATAAACAGAGGTTTCAATCAAGGATTTTTTGAAGATATCACTGTTCATCTTTCCTGTGAGTGACTGAATCTTTCTTCTTTCATTGACTGTAAAGTAGCCCCAAAACATGTGATTCACATGTTTTTTTTCAACAGTATATTTTAAACAGCATGGCTTGAGAAATTGTCATGTTTTTTAATAGCAAGTTTTGAGTCTCTGAGATCCATTAAGAAGCACTTTAATCTAATCAGACCAAATAATCTTCTCTCAGAAAATATAAAATGGTTAATATATTGGGAGGGGGACAAAAAGCAATCTTTTGACTACATTTTCTGGGGTAATAAAGAGGTTTTTGTATTTTTCTTGATTTATTTAGCTGATAAAAAGTAACTTTGTAAAGCTGTTCTGATTATCAGCAAACTGTTTATCTCACTAGTTTTTTAGGGTGCCCTGATATCAGGCAATTCTTCACTAAGTTGGGTTTTTGATATTGTAGGTAGATTTCTTGGGTATTTTCAGCACCGATCTTAAGTCTGTTGCTTGTTTTTTTGTAAGATAACCATATTTTTATAGGATAACTTGACTGAAAATATACACAGGTATTTTTTTAACAATCTTTTTTGCTCAAAAGATTCTCTAACCTCAAGCATATTATCTAGGTAAGTCTAGAAAAGAGGTACTGTTTTATAAAGATTTTACAATAATAACTCTTATATGGACTAAAAAGCCATAATTGTGTTTATTTTTGTTTCAAATCTTTTTAAGACCTTGTATAAAGTTTCATGGTCCATCTTTTCCTGCTAGCTTTACTCATTTTTAATTTTTAAAATATTGTATTCTCTTGAATAATGCTGATGACTCATTACTTGAGGAGGGTACAGTAGCACTTTTCTGCTGGTGATATGGGCAGTGGTTAGAATCATTCAGTAAACTTTGTTGGGTATGTATAAACTAGGGATGCAGCAGATCTGAACCAATGGCTGCTTTATAAAAAAAGCAGAAATCTGTTTCAGAGCAGGAAAAAATTCTGGGAAAATTGCACTGGATGTGATTTTGCCGGATTTTTTCCTTCTCACACCACTGGTGGCAGATTTGTTTTTGGGGTTTTTTAAATTAGTAAATATATTAATTTTTTACTTTTACAATATATAAATTTTATAAAATTTAAAATTAAATCATAATCAAAAATTAATTTTTATTAAACTTTTTATATTAACTTCCAGGAAGAAAGCCTTCCCCACTAGGGCTGCAGCGGATCTGAAACGGTGGCTGCTTTATAAAAAAACAACCAACCATTTAAGATCTGACTATGATTCCGGAAAATTGTCTTGGCTACAATTTTCCGGAATTGTAGCCATACTAGGGAAGGGATGGAAACAGCAATTGTGCAAACACAGTGTCACAAAACCATTTTTTTGGATGTTTTGGATTGGTTCACAAAACAATTCATGTGATTCTGTGTCACAACTTTTGGAGTAGGTCACAATTTGTGCCTCACTCCATTGTGTAGATCACAAAATATAAAGGGAAGGTGGTTTTCATGGATGAAACATATGATTTCATTTTGTGAAGGGGCACAGGATGTAAAATTAGAATGGTTCTCAAGGGTGAAACAGATGGTGTCATTTTGTGCAGGGTACATGATGTAAAATTAGAGGAAGTTCAGTTGTGGGACTTTATTTTAAAATTGAATTTATTAAAGCTTTACCTGCCATTATCTCACAATAATAGATTTGATCATACTACAGTTTGCTTTAGATAATTATATTAAAGTATATATCAAGATATTTATAAATATCTAGTTCAATTAAAAGGAATAACTTGCATACTTATGATTGGACACAACACAAAACCACATGAGATTGTGCTTGGTCACATCACAATTCATGCAGATTTGTTTTGTGACTTTTGGAACAGGGCACAAAATGTGGCAGTTGAAATTGTGTACTGCTCCCTAAAAACACAAAACCAATCTGCATGAATTGTGATGTGACATGAAGGTCACAAAATTAATTGTTCTCAACTGACAAAGTCACAAAACCAATTGTGCCAATCAAAGCTTGGTCACAAAACCAATTGTGTAGATTTTGGTGCCCGTCCCAACCCTAAGCCATACACATTCACAGGAGGATGTTTTTTTTGGATTTTTTTAAAATAAAAAATATTTATTTTTGCCTTCAAATTTTAAAATTATAAAATATATGAGTTCTGATTCAATTCCTATCAAAAATAAACATTTATTAAAATGTATATATTTAAAAATGGCTTTTCCGGAAAAAAGAAAGCTGTCTGCAGCCGTTTTTCTTCTTTAGATTTCGGATTCCTCTGACATGAGGGAATCTTAAAAACAAAAAAAAACAGACAGCTTGGATGTGACGATTATGGCATTTGCTGTAATCGTCATATTTTTAATCCACCACAGCCCTATTCCTCACCTTGATACGGTTTTGCAGATTTCGGATTCTCTTAAGTTAGAAGAATCCGAAAAACGAAATAGACAGCAAACCGCAACGGATTATGGCATTAACCATAATCGTTGTTTTGCATCCACCACAGCCCTAGTATAAACCGACATGGTGCAGTTCAGTCTTGAGCCTCCAACTAGTTCTCTCTGCGGTGCCAGATTTAAACTATGGTCAAATATTAAACATTGCAGTCGTTGATAGAAGCTGGTACATTTTGTAAAGAAATTCTTATCCACAAACCCTCTCCCACAATTAACTTTATCTAATCCCAATTAGAATATTTGATATTAAACACGTCACCTCCCATTATCTCTACAGCTCAAGTGGTCCGAGCAGCTCATCCTAATTTGGGCTACCAATATTTATTTAATTCAATTAATCATTAGTGCAGAAGTGGATTTTAAGGGATTGCTTACCACGCCAGGAAGGGATGATGAATTTATTTGACAAACTTGCTTTATCACGCCCTTATCATTTAAGCGTGGTTCAGGCTCATGTGGCCAGCTAAATCGAATTCAGCTATCTGATTGGTTCGACTATAGATTGAGCTATTTATGGATAGTATTGCTTTGGTTTATATTGAATTAATATTAGGGTTTTAAGCTAGGTTTATGTCACTTGACTTGGGATATGGGACAAATACCCCCTCGGAGATTGGTTTTTAGCGAATAAGTTTGATGGGATATAAGTATGTCGTTATTTTCAAATAGTAATTAATGAAGAGCATATTGGTACAAGTTAAAGGGGTTCGTAAGCAGTTTCTTCCATTGATTCATAATACGAATCCAAGGCCACGTAAGAATTTAAAGTAAGGCATTGAATAGCAAAAATGAGGATTGCCGTGACTGGTAAAGTTATTTTCAAGTGGAATGTATGGCACAAATAAGTTCATGTCATTCGTTGCATGATGCTGCTGTGCTCACAGCCTTGCGGTGTGTCAAATAAACGTGAGCCCTATAATCGACAACACTATAAGAGGCATTAATAGATCAACCTTTATTACTTACCAGTTCTAAAAACTATCCAAAGCCATGATTTTCCAGCATCCCAAAACTGTTGAAATTCCTTCCAATGTTACTCTTCCTGAATTCGTCTTCGGAACCAAGAATGCCTACAATACGATTCCTGGAAATCTTGATGCCGATGCATTTATTGATGGCGACACACGAGAAAAACTCACTCATCGGCAGCTTAGAGAGCTAACCGATAAAGTTGCTTCGGGTCTGTTTAACAAGTTCAACCTTCGGAGAGGTGATTGCATTGCCATTTTTACGCCAAATAGTATCATGTTCCCTATTGTATTCATGGGCGCCCTTAGTCTAGGTAGCATTATTTTTAATTTTTTCCTCATCAATTAGGCGTTATTGTGACCACCATAAACCCAATGTACACCGAGAAAGAAGTATCTCATCAGCTAAAAGATTCAAAGGCCAAGATGATATTTAGTTATGAAAAAGGGTTGGAAGTATCTATAAACTCGGTCAAGCAGATACAGAAGGAATGTAAGATTGTTAGTCTTGGGAAGTGTATTGCAGGCTCGATTCCTTTGAGTGATGTATACAGTGATAAGAGTTATCAAAAACTCTCCTTCAAAAGCGACTCTGAGAGCAAAGGAGAAGTCGCTCTCCTTGCTTATTCTTCCGGAACAACTGGGCTCCCAAAAGGCGTTCTGACCACTCACTATAATTTGATTTCCAATTTGATTCAAAGCGAGTGTCTCTTTGGAGATACCATCCATACTGGACTGACTGCTTCTGGAATTTTGCCTTTCTTCCATTGTTATGGCATAATGATCAACATGCTGCTTGGAATGCACACTTTCTTAAGATCCGTCGTCATTCCCAAGCTCGATTTTGAAAAGGTAAGCCTTATTTGCTTTCATTGAGAGACTTTTTTCTAACGTAAATCTTTTAGTTTTTAGGAATCATCGAAAAAGATAAAGTTGAACTGCTCAGCTTAGCTCCTCCTGTCATTCTTTTGCTAGCCAACGTATTTTTGTTTATTTCAAACCCATTGACTTTAAATAGAGCCCACTAGTCGAGAAATACGATCTTTCTAGCATTAAGTTCATCGTTAGTGGTGCTGCGCCTCTTCCATTAGCGGTTGGGAAAGCGGCTATGCAGCGTCTTGGCTGCTCCGTTACCCAAGGATATGGTATTTTAATTTATTTTATATCTTGCTTGCCAAATAATTAAATTTCAAATCTTCAGGAATGACCGAAGCCTCTCCAGTTATAACCATGACTCCACCTTCAGCGAAACAAGTGGAGTCGGTCGGAATCCTTGTTCCAAATGTAAAGGCGAAGATTGTTGATCCAGAATCTGGAAAATCTCTTGGCGTTGATGAAGTTGGAGAGCTGTGGGTCAATGGCCCAAACATCATGAAAGTATGGTTTGCTTATAAGCATAATCTAATGATTTAGGGCTACTATAATAATTTAAAGGCTACTCAGGATATGTTTGACTCTGAAAATTACATGCGCACTGGGGATGTTGGCTATTTCGACAAAAACACACATTTGCATATCGTCGATAGAGTAAAAGAACTTATCAAGGTACTTGAGGTTTAATAACACAGGCTTACGTTTTAGTACAAGGGATATCAGATAGCACCAGCTGAGCTGGAAGAAGTTCTACTAACCCATCCCAAAGTCAAAGATTGTTGCGTCATAGGTGTCCCTGACAAGGCAACCGGAGAGGAACTGGCCAAAGGATTTGTCGTCTTGGATGTTAAAGATACTCTAAACAAATCACAAGAGCTAGCAATACTCAGAGAAATCAAAGAAGCTTCACACAAGAAGCTTGCCCCTTACAAACACTTTCGAGGAGGAATTGATGCAATTGATGTGATTCCAAAATCTGCCACTGGAAAGATCCTTCGTCGCCTTTTACGTGATCAAGAAGTGAAGCGTCGTCAAGCGAAGCTTTAGTATATTGATTTTATTGCTCAGTTCTCTTGTTATAAGATATGGGTTAATTTTAATTGATTTTAGTTTTTTTTTGTGTATTGAAGTGGTATTCCTTTTTAGCTAAAGATTAAATACTAAGTGTATTTATAAGCTACTACAATTGAGATCAGATTTAGCCCTTTACAGCTGTTTAAGCTACTGTATATGTTGCATTGGAAAAGTGGACCATTAAGAAAATGTTGATGTTAGCATAAAAATAAAAATTTCAAAATCATATAGCATCCTTCATAAGTATTGAACTCATGCCAATTGTCACAACATCTTCAATTCTTCCCTCTTGGGAAATCATTTCCCCAAGAAATGACTCAACTATCAAGTAGAAGGTGGCCATAAGACTCAATCCAGATATTACACTAATATCAACCCCATTGATTCCCAAGGAATCCAACTCCTTCCAAACCACATAACATACATGGACGTCATGTGGCATATTACAAGCTATAGAAAGATATTCTTATATTTAAATAAAGATACCAGTCTCTTCTTATTATTCCCATTTTATCCTGTATTATATACTTTCTGAAAGCATATACTTGGCTTAATATACTGTACTTTTAACAGCTGTTGAGATAGATAAATAAAGCCAGCTCAAAGCAAATGCAAGCTGCACACTAAAAAAACAATAGTAAAGTAAGACTGTTTTAGCAGTATTAAAATTATATGTATATTGTAAGTTATGTTATGATATATTAAATGCATCAATCACTATGTAAAAACATGGCAACACCCAGAGCTTTTAATACAGTAGTTTTCATAGCTGTGAGGTTAAAAAACCACTTAGGCCTAAAACAAAATCCACCCAGATACAAACATAATCTGCTGAGCTCAAAGCAAAATGAAAACCAATATATTTACAGTAGTTTTCAAACCTGTTGAGGTAGATGTATATTATTCAGTTTAGAACGCATTAACTCAGTCTAAAAACAAAATCAAAGTGTATCCAAATCTATTGTAATTTAATATAAATTCTTGATTTTTGATTTTATTTTTAGACTGAGCTGGTTTTGTTTTTAGACTGATATTTTTTTTATCTCAACAGGTTTGAAAACTACTGTATATTGATTAGCAATAAATCTGGGTCCCCTTCTTTTTTGTTCTGAGCTCTATTGATTTTTGCTTGTACACATGATTTTTTCTTTAGGCTGAAGTTATTTGGTTTATTCTCACAGCTGTGAAAGCTACCTTATATAGAAGGCTAACAAAGCAAACTTAGAAGCCAGTATTCTGGATCAAAAGCTGAAACTGGATCTATAGTAATAATGTGGAGCTGGATCACAAAAAACCCAGAATCTCTGAACAGAAATCACACAGAGATGGTGTACACAGTGTTGCAACATCTTTGATTACTCTTTCTTGGGAAAGTAATTCCCTGAGCAACTCTCTGAATGATTCCCCAACTAATCATTAAATTGGTGACACTATTATCATTTGCCCATCTATTATGAGGATCAAACATTTTGAGTCCTAAGAGGAACATTATCTGGACAAGCCTCATGACTGCCATGACGTACATGGACAACATGTGGCTTCTCATGATACTATATAATACTCTAAGCTCATATCCAATAAAGTATTATTCTCTTCTTAATTTCCCCCTTTATCTCATTTATTATACTTTTAAAAAGTATATACTCAACAATGGCAAATATTTTTAGTAATACAATGTTGATTTGTAAATACATTTTTCTCAAAACAAAACTCTAAAAATGAAAGTTTCTACAACCAGTCCAGTGAATTGTCATGGACATAGTTTTCTGGGTGTGGCCAAGCCAAAGCGCCACCACCTGGAGAAACCTGTTTCAAAGTCCTGCTTGCTTGCGGCAATTGTAGATTTAAATCTAACAATTTATTGTAATTTGGTGATGACAGGACAATTGAGTTCAAGCAGAGCACAGATGTCCTGTGCTCAATCTTTTCTAACACTATCAGTTATTTTCAAATTCTGACCTCTTTGAAGATCAGATAACAGCTTACAGGACCATCATTGGTGATGTCTGTAGGCTGATCAAATGTTACACACAAGGAGGCCGCATCATAAAGATGTATCCAAGGGCTTTAAGTAATATGATTCCTAACAAAATACATTAGTAGTTTGATAGTTTTTTTAATAAGGTTCTTGCCTCATGATTCACTTATTTTAATATCTGCCCATCTAATTTTTAATAACAAGATTATAAGACTCTGCCTTTTCATCATTTCAATCTCCTGGAAAACTTTTTTCTCCTTATGAAATGATTTCTGAAATTTTCAAAATTGAGTGTGAATGTCACGGCCCATAACAGAGTCTGGCTGGACTCCCACAGGGAAGCCAGGCTGGGCCTGGAAAGCCATAGAAACAATAGGTGCAATTTGTATCAGGTAGTTGACTGCAGTAGCTAGGGGGCGCCAACTCCCAGTATGGGGCACAAACTGGTTGGCCAGCCCCAATACTGTGATGTAGACAAACCCCAACTTGCTGAAGTCCTGGGCAGGAGGCGCATTGGGTAGAGGGAGCAGCAAGAATCCCCTTCATAGTAAGTGAGAGATCAAAATGATGGGGGTGGTAATACTCCAAGTCAAGAGGGCAGAGTGGACTGGCTGAGGTTGCAGGAGTATAGCCAGGAGGATATGGGTAGACAAGTTTATATTAAGTTGTGGATTCCCAAATAGATGCAAATAGAATAATTAAATTTGAGCAAAAATAGACAATTCCTGCAATAAGATAATGATTTCTGGGCATAAACTTGCTTTATTAAGATGTCAACAGTAGGGAGGGCTTTTCTCTCTCACTATTTATACTTAATGGCAATTTTGTGACCTTTTGTGCCAGCAGAGAACTGATGGCATTAATTTCAGTTAAACTTACAATTTTCAAGGAATTTGCGTACTTGGGCCAGAAGGTGGGTGCTCATTGGTTGGTATAACATGAACCTTTGTTAAATTGCAGCATGCCAAGATACCACAGTTATTTATAGATCCCACAAGCAATTGAGTGCCCAATCACATAATCAAACAAATGTGCTCCCAATGTATCATTTCCCAATAGTTAAGAGGCCCAAATTCAATAATAGAATTGAAGCCAGGGATTTGAGGTTTGTGTGTCTCTCAAATCCTGTGACATTTATTTGTCAAAAGGGGTTTTTCTTGCTCTGGGAGATGATTGGCAAGGGATCCCAAGCTGTGGGGTGTTTTGCCTCTAGGAAGGCCAGCTGATTGTCCAGGGCATTTTGGGCCCTGGTATCATCTCCTACCATAGTCAAGCTTGCAGAGCACAACTTTTTATCCCAAGACTTGTATTATTTTAGCAGGGTAGCAGCATTCTTCAGCTTGGATTCTGGTTTTCAATTATTCTCTTCATTAGGGTACCCTTTTCATTTGACCATAATGTGAGGTTTTTGCTATCAGAGTTTGTGTCCCAGGATGGCTTCAACCTTGTGTTCAGTGAAGCTTCTGTAAGAGAGAGGGTTATACTAACAAAGTCTGGCTCCCATCCTGGTGGGACCAACCACCAGGATGCCATCCAGTGAAAGACTGGGATAGCTGCTCAAAGAGGCCTCCCAAAGGAGACCAGCTGTGAAAAAGGAGGGAAATATGCATCCAAGGCCATGACCAAGGCCCCTTAAGCAACCACAGAGAGCAATTCTGGGTGGGAGGGACATCTGGATCTAAAACGGGGATCTGGTGCAAGGAGGGTAGGGAGGGAGCTGAGACTGCTGTGGGGAGAGGATCATCCAAGTCAGAAAAAGGGGTTTCAGTAGTTCCAGATTCTGGAGGGGGCGACAATCTCTCAAGGTAAGAGGCTGACCAAGGGAACAAAACATATGATGCTAAGTTGGTGGGGACCTGGTTGAGATGTACAATGACATTAGAAAGCAGACCAGAAGCAGAACCCAGAGTTTGAGAAATCAGGGAAAGTTTGCTCCAAAAAACAGGGCTGGTGGATCAGAACAATAGTGAGATATGCACCAATATCTACATAGCTACCTTATACCAAGGATACAACATGATGTCAGAGGGGTCCCTTTTACTAGAACTTCCAGGCAGACAGACCAAATGCTCTGGGAAAGTAACAGGTTACGGGCTGGTTTAGATCTCCTTGGAACAATTCCCAACAAAAACTACAGGCAGGCGGACAGACGGGAAGGCAGACCAGGAAAAAGCGGGAGGAGGGGACAGCAGCGGGAGTTGGGACAAATACCTTTATTATTTAAATAAAACTTTAAAATACAAAAGATTTTCAAAGTCAGGAGTTTTATTTAACAATTAGAATTGGTAAGCAAGGGACCTGACAACCCATGCTTCCATTATATGCAGAGGGGAGGGTGATAGGGCCGGGAGTTTTTGAAAGAGGCTATTGGAAAGCAATCTAAAGGGGAGTCCATTAAAAGCAACTGGCCAATTTTCCCCTGGTTATTGACCAAGAAAAATAGGAGCAGCAGACCCAGATGTAGGGCTCAGTCCCCCAATTGGCTAGGAGCCTTCTGAGGACTCAGGGTGCACATTTCCCCCTAATACCTTCCTCTAACGTCCCATCTGGAGGGCTCCTGAACCCAATTATTTTGGGCTGAGGGACTTCTGGGCCGGAGGAATTGGTTGCCTGGGATACCACCAATTGTGGGATTTGATACCCAATTTTCCTGGGCCGTGGATTAAGCCTACCTTGCTTCATGCGGCCTGCATTTTCCTGTTGGTCCGCTAGGTGTCTTAGGACAGGGCAACACCAGGACAGCAAGCAATCTAGCTGGATTAGCGTCTCCTCTGCAGTTGGAGGGGACTCCAAAGAAAGGATTGGGACTTCAGCTAGAAAAGCCAACACAAAGCATTCATCTACCGTGTGGGCCAGGTCCTCCAGGTTTTGGAGGGGTTTTGCCTGCACGCGGGCCATTTTCTTTGAAGGTCTGGGAAATACATCCAAATTCAGGGCCAAAGGTGGGCCATGGAACTTTACAGCTTCCTACTTTGATGGGTGGGAGAGCCGTTCTCACTATCTGGTGCAGGAGAGAAAGTCCTTTCTTTTTTGATAACAGGGAGCGGTGGTTTATGTTGTGAATCTTCCAACCAGGGGCAGTTCTAGTTGCTAGGCTATGGTACCAATGTGTTGTAAGACCTTATAGGGCCTGTTTGTTGGGGGCTCAAGATAGCGCAAGGGGCAGTGGTCTTGATGTTTTTTGTGCTGAGATACACAAGGTCTCCTACTTTGATTGGGGACCAGGGCTCCCTTTCTTATTGGCAGAGTCCTTTTATACTTGTACTGCTCTTCTAAGGCTCTGGGCATATTTTTCTTGGCATGTGTGAATGTGGACAACCCAGTCTTGTCCTTCTGGGTTGTTGGCTTTCTCTGTGGGGGGCATCCCATTTGGTGTTAAATACATAGTTGGCTTTAAAGGAGGAAATACCTGTGGAGCTATGGTCTTGGTTGTTGTACACAAACTGAGCCATTAGTAGGTGTATTACCCAATTGTTCTGTTCCAAGTTAACATAGCGTTGTAAGTACTGTTTAAGGACCTGGTTTACTCTCTTGGTCTATCTGTTGCTCTGGGGATGATATGCAGTGGATAACAATCTTTTTATTAACAAGTCTTTTAGGATTTGGGCCCAAAACTTGGAGGTGAATTGTGGGCCTCTGTATGGGACCACTTCTTGTGGGAGTCCGTGGTTCATGAATACTTGGTTCTGGAATAGGGTGGCAGTTTTCTTTGCTGTTACTTTGGTTGTTGTTGGAATGAAGTAAGCCATTTTGGAAAAACAATTGGCAATTATGAAGATGGCATTGAATCCTTTTGAATCAGGTAGATACACAATATAGTCCATGAATACTGACTTCCAAGGGCCTTTTGCAATCTGAAGGGGTTGTAGTAATCCTTCTGGCTTTCCTCCCTTAGGCTTGGTACATCCACATGTCTTGCAACTACTGAGGTATCCTTAAATTTCTGGCTTCATCCTGGGCCACATGTAGGTTCTATGGATCCCTTTGAGAGTCTTTGTACGCCCATGGTGTCCTGACATGGGAGAGTTGTGGTATTCCTTCAGTATCTCTAAGTGCAGTGGACCCTCTGGTACGTAGGTTCACCCGTGTAGCTGCAGGGTGTTTTCATATAAGGAATAACCTGTTTGGTAGTATTGACTGTTGATATCTTTCTTTAAGCCTTCCATTATGGAGATTGTTGTAACTGTGCTGTTTTAGCAGAGTTACATGGGGAAAAATATTTAGAAGATAGATAATAATCTTTATTGGGAGATAGTGATTATATAGTTCATGTGAATCAATGAATAACAGGAACATGATTGGTGATCACACAGTTGGATGAAAGAAGGGAGTGGCTTGATCCTGATAATGAGTCAAGCGCCAAAACAAGGTATCCACTGTAGCGGATCATAATCTGTTAATGTTGTTGGATTTGGTAATTTGAGTTGACTTCCTAGTCTGGCTTTGACTGACCTGATAATTGGATTGCGTGTCACAAACCTGCTTGGTTGGAACCTTGCTGGCAGGTTGAGCCTGCTGTTTTGACCCCCCCAACTGAAGGTTGGCCTCCTCTGGGGGCAGGTTGCCAGGGAGGTTGTCAGGAGCCTGGGTGCTGTATTGAACTAGGTGTTGTTCTGTAGCTGGTAGGGTGTTCTCTTGTTGTTTCTATCTTACTTTGCAGGGTTGTAGGCAATCATGGTGTAGAATTTTGTCTTGTTTACATTTGCCAAGCCCTTGCACAAGGTGAGTGTTTTTGTTGTTTACCTTTAGAATGATTGTTGCCCCCACTTTTTCAGGTTTTAACTTGCTCTTGTCAACATTCATGACCCATACTTTGTCCCCAAATTCATATCTATTGCAGATGGGGACAAATGTCTTTTGCAGACGTTCATTCTCTTTGGCTGTTTGCTTGCAATTAGCCTCCATTACTTGAGGGTCTGAGCAAGGGGAGACTTTACTTGGAATTTCCAGTTTGGGTCCTGTCAATGCTTGAATGATATTTGGCTGTGTGCCGTATACCAGTTCAAACAGGCTTTTTCCAGTGGATCTGTTCACTTGGGTTTGACACACAAGTAATGCAGTCTGTAGCTGCTTATACCAGTCTTCAGGTCTTCTGGAAGTGAGTTTGGCTAAGGCTTGCACAAGGCTACCATTAAGCTGCTCTACTTGTCCATTGGCCTGTGGGTGGTATGGTGTTGTTACAGTGTCTTTGACCCCATTCTTGGTGAGGTATACATTGGTGCTTTTGGAGGTCAACTCTTTGCCTCCATTGGTTATCAGGATTTCTGGCTTTCCAAACTTGCTGGTTATTTCTTTGCCAATAAATTGTTGAACGTCATTGCCAGTGCGTGCCTTTACTGCTTGGGCTACTGGCTATCTTGTTGCAAAGTCAATGGCAATGATGATGTATTTCTTGTCATTGTGTTTCCCTGGCATGGGGCCAAAAATTTCAAGAGCCCATACTTTGAAAGGTAGTTGTGTGAGGATGGGAAGTACTGACTTTGGCGGGGTTTTGCTTTTGGCAAACCTTTTGCACACCTTACATTGGTCTAGAACTTCCTGGACATTACAGTACAAAGTTGGCCACCAGGCTTTATGTCTTAGGAACTCATATAGGTTTTTGCTCTTGGTATGTCCAAGGTCTCTGTGATAGCAAAAGATAGTGTCAACTTGCTGATGTGTGGGGATGTAGGGAATGATTGTGCTGTCAGTCATCATGCTGTGTAGGGACCATATACGTCAGCAAAGAGATGCTCATTATTGATGACTGTTTCTTTGGTTATGTTGGTGGTGCCAGGGGGGAACCCTTTGTCTTTTGTTTGTAACCCCTGGAGAGGCCAGTCTGGGTCAAGCCCATTCTCTCCTCTTGAAGCACAGACATACAGATGGGACAGGGCATCTGCCATGGCAAGCTTGGCCCCAGGCTTGTACTGGATGAGCATGTTAAATATCTCCAATAGTTCCATCCACCACGCTTGGCGGCATAAAAGATTTGCTTGAGTCTTGAAAAAGATGAGTGACTTGTGATTGGTTAATGCTGTGAATTCTTCCTGGCGCTCTAGGTAGCAACACCATTTGACTAGGCAGTGCACAATAGCCAGCAGTTCCTTGTTGTGGATAGGGTATTGACACTTGCCATCTTTCAACTTCTGCAATTTTTAGGCTACAGTCAGGAAGTTGCTGTCACTATTTTTAATTTGTAGTACTCCCCCAATGGATGCATCTGAGGCATTGGTTTCCATCTGGTATTCCCTGTCACGTTTGGGGTATTGCAGGATGGGAGCTGTTGTGAGCTTCTCTTTGAGGTGTCTAAAACAGAGGTCACGTTGGGGGGTTCACACAAACTTAAACTTGGTGCTAGTTGTTGTGTTCTGAGGCGCAGCACAGACACACAACAGGAAATCCTAACCTTAGGATTGGATTTGTACTAAGTTTTGGTTAGATGACAGGGAAGGCAAATGTGTTTACCTTGCGGCCCTGGAAGAATAATCTCTACTAGTTGTGGCTAGAGAGAGGCGCAAAAGTACAGAAGACACAAAGACAAAAATGTGAATAGAACTTAATTTATATTGGTGAATATGAAATGGAATATATAGTGGTTAGGAATACCACAAAACACTTCCAGGACGGTAGGATCACTTGCCACCAGCATTAGTGGGGCAAGTGAGTTGCACAGGATCAAGAAACCAAACAATTGAACTTCCTGATTCAGTCATTAACTCATTTTGAGAGGCAAAAGCAAGAGCAAGAGATTTGTCCACAAAATGGCCCACCAAAGGCAAAATCAAAACATGTTGAATAGCGGTATTCACAACATTGCCCTCTCCTAGATTGGCCTTAGGGAGGTGGAATTTACAAAGGAACTTTGCGTGCACTCAAGCAAAAGGACAGCCACTGGAGAGGAGCTTTACAGTGTACTTGGACCCTCGCTTAAAAGTCACTTCTAAAGGGCCAATCCATAGAGAGTTCAACTTATGTGTGCAACAACCTACTCTGTGTTGGTAGTAAAGTACATGGTCACCAACATTGAACTCAGGCAGGGGGGAGCGTCCAGAATTATTGGAAGTGACTTCAAGCATCTTAGTCTTGTATGCAGAAGTGTAGGCAGTGGCCTGTATATCAATTATGCGGTTGACTAGATCCTTTATGTGGTTGTCAGGATTCATGGCTTTGTCAGAGGTAAGCAAGGGGCCCCCAAGAGCAAAGGGGTATTAGCCTCTCGCCTATATAACATAGCAAAAGGGGAGTATCTAGTGACATGATGTTTGCTAAGGTGGTATGCAGAGAGAGTGGCAGATAAGTATAGGTCCCAGTTGGCAGCGTCAGAGTAGGTGAGCTTCCTCATGATGGAGACCAGTGTCAAATTAGCATGCTCAACTTCCCCATTGGTAGAAGGATTTTAGGGGGCAGAAAAAGACTGATGAGGCCCATAAAGCTTTGAAAACAGAGGTTACCAGCTTGGCGTTGAAGTTGGTACCATTATTGGAGAGCAATACTTGAGGACAGCCATGGCGGTAGAAAACATCTTGTAGCAGGAAGGCAGTAGTTGTATTAGCTGTGATGTCTTTTGTTGGGAAAGCCTCTACCCACTTGCTGAAATGATCAACTGCAATCAGAATAAAGCAACACCCAGAACGTGAGTGGGGGAGAGGACCTACTGCGTCAATGCTGACAGTGTGGAAGGCATGTTGCAGGGGGACTAATTTGAACTTGTGGGCAGTAGCTTGAGGCCTTTGCAGCTGGCACTTGTGGCAGCTAGCTATGACGTCTGAGATCAGCAGGCAAAGGTTCTCCCAGAAGTAATTCTTTTGAAGCCAGTCAAAGGTCTTGGTGATGCCTCCATGCCCAGTCTCTCTATGAGCTTGCAACACCACCAAGAGGCAAAGACTGGGTCGTACATAAGGCAGATACTGATCTCATAACTTCTTGAAGAGCTGATTGTCGCATATGAGGGTATCTTTGGATAGCTTGGACAAGGCCAGCCGTACTTCTTCTGTCTCACTTTCCCACAAAGACAGGTACCCAATTAGTTTGTATAACCGGTCAGCCTCTGCAGGGTGCAAAGCAAGAATGGGCATTCTGGAGAGCCCATCAGTGTTCTGGTGTTGAATCCCAGGGCGGTGGAGCACTGTGAAGTTGTATCCTGCAGAAGTAGAGCCCATCTAGCTAGGCGTCCTTCAGGCTCCTTAAGCTGTTATAACTACTTAAGAGAAGTGTGGTCAGTGACAACTGTGAAGTGGTTGCCGTATATGTAGTGACAAAACTGCTTGACTGCATGTAACACAGCAAGACACTCCTTCTCTGTGACACTATAGTTCTTCTCATGCTTGTTTAGCACACAGGAAGTGTAAGCCACAGGATGATCTACACCCTTGTCATCCAGTTGGGCCAGAATAGCTCCAATAGCAAGATTGCTAGCATCAGTGTATAGGATGAACTCCTTATCATAGTCATGATACACAAGGATTGGCGCCTCTTTGAGTTTTTGCTTAAGGGTCTCAAAGGCTTGCTGTTGACTGACAGTCCATTCAAAAGGGACATTACGTAATAGCTGGACTAGAGGTTCACTAGTATCAGCAAAGTCAGGGATAAACTGTCTGTAGTAGCCCATCATCCCCAGAAAGACTTGTACTTCTTGCAGGTTGGTAGGAGGAAGCATTTTGTTGATGGCTTCAACCTTCTTAGTCATTGGGCAAATCCTGGTCTGGGTTACTTCATGGCCTAAGAATTCAAGACGCTCTTTGAAGAAGGCGCACTTGGAAGGCTTTAGTTTGAGGCCCATTTCTCAAATCTTTATGAACACCTTCTTGAGATGAGCCAGGTGGTTGGTGAAGGTAGCGCTGAAAACTGTTATATCATCCAAGTATACTAGGATACACAACAACTTCAAGTCATAGAGGATGGAGTCCCTGGCCCTTTGGAAGGTGTCTGGGGCGTTGCAGAGTCCTAGCAGCATGCAAGTAGGCTTAAAAAGCCCTTCAGATATAATGAGCACAGCTTTCTGACAATCCTTGGGCAATAGGTCAACTTGCCAGTATCCAGATGCCAGATCCATTGTGGAGAAAAATTTAGAGCCTCCAAGGCGTTGGAGGGCATCATCAATACACGGCAAGGGGTATGAATCTTTCTTGGTCAAAGAGTTCAATTGGCAATAGTCCATCACAATACAATGACCCCCATCTTTATTCTTTAGGATGAGTAGCGGGGATGCCCAAGGACTTTGGGAAGGGGCCAGCAGCCCAGCGTCTAACAGTTGCTTGAGCTCTTTAGATACCTGGGCGTCCTCTAAACAACTGCAGTAATATGGTTTAGCACGGAAGGGAGGAGCGTTGCCAGTGTTAATCTGATGGATAATGCCTTTGGCTAATCCACAGTTGGTACTGTCCTTAGCAAAGATGTCAGAAAATTGGTATAGTAAATCCAGCACCTCTTTCTGTTGAACTGGGGACAGCTGTGGGAAGTCTTGCGCAGTGAACAAGGATAAGACTTGAGGCTCATCTTCAGGTAGGTTAAAATCCTGGAACGTGCCAAAGGGATGAAGAGACAGGACATCAGGAGCGCTCAACAACTTACCATATCCAACAAACTGCCCCCTAGACACAGTCATGGGGATTTCAGTCAGGCTGGCTACCAACAATTGAACAGGGTCCTTATGAGAGACATCTAGGATTCCAGGACAGAGATAAGGTTTGTTGCGCCCTAATGAGGAGGGAGAGTACAGCTCCAATAAGGTTTGTTCAGGTAGTTCATATGATATCTGGGAGTCCAGGATGGCCTGGGAGCCAGTTGGGATGGTGACAGCAGACGTGACTAGGAGAGGGATCCCCTCAGATTTAGGACAAGCCATGGGTGGACATTTCATGTTAGAGGAGTGAGTGCAATATTTGAGGTTAAAAACCCCAGTGAGATACTCCAAGGCACATGTCTTGAGCTGTTTCCCAGGTACTTTAACTAGCTCTTCTAAGATCAGAGGGACTTTGTATCCCAGGATAGAGAGGTAACCATCTTTCAAGTTGATTATCCCATTATATTCCCTAAGGAACTGGGTGCCAACTAAGAGATTGTAACTCTCATTTTCCAAGACAAATGCTGGCGCAGCTAGAAGAAGTTTGCCAAACTGCATGGGTAGAGCAGAGTAAGCCCCTATGGCGTGGGTCATAGACAGTCCAGCTGTGCCATACGTCTGGCGATAGTTAAGGTCAGGGGCTAGTCTGAGTTTCTTCACAATCTTGGAGGAGACAACGTTGGCTGGCAAGCCAGTGTCTAGAACGGCCTTGATCTTCACTTTTTGAATGGAGATCTCTAATAGAGTGATAGTGCAACCAAAGGGTGGAAGGACAGCCAAGATATCTTGAGCCTCTGCTAGTTCCTTATCCCACTTCTCAATCATGCATCTTAATCCCAGGAACTCCTTATAAACAGTCTGGAGGGGGAGGCAAAACAGATACATTCTTGAAGACAGCATCAGTGACCTCAGCAGCTTCTTCTGATGACTCCACTAGCACAGGGGACCTCTTAGCCTGAGTGAGGTAAGGGCAAGAGACAACTTCTTTGGCTTCAGAAAAAGGCTTAGCAGTAGTTGTAGTCTTTCCTGAGCGTAGTTTATAGGGGACTGTAATGGTTTTGGGAACAGCCAGAACAGAGTATTCATATGCATCAGTGTCGTCAGTATCAGAGTCATCCAGGTCAGAGTCATCAGAGATATTGTGAAACAAGAGGAGGATAGGAGGAGCCTCATTGTCAGCAGGCTTGGAGTCAGCTATAGAGGGAGGGATTGAAAGAGACTGGGAAGAATTGTCAACCAAGAGCGTCTCTGCCTCTAGGTTGACTGTTCTTTTCCCGCCTGCTCTTTTGGATCAGCTCCTTCAACCCGCAGGTTGGTGCAGACTTGAGAATGATGACCTATCTGACCACAGTTGTGGCAACCTTGGCGTCAAGGAGGATTTTGCAAGTTCATGGTAAGAATGAAAGGACCACAGGAAGATGAACCAGAGTTAGAAGTAGCTCAACCTTCTCTAACAACTGCGCCAGAGTGGGTAAGGTGCATATCCTGCAACAACGTCTTTATGCTCTTCATGGAGGAAAGCATAGCCTTGTGGGCTTTGAAGTGAAGGCATAGAAGTTGGTTAACCTTGAGGGCTTGAGCGCAAGCCATGTAGGCTTCATGGGCTGTCAAATGTCTGCTTGTGATCAGTTGCTGTCCTTCCATGTAGAATCAGTCTGCAAACTCAGCTAGTGTCTCTTTAGGCTTGAAAGCAATATGCATGAAGGCGTCCTTCTTTACTTCCAGGCTAAGGTCACCACCAAACTCATCAATCAGAAGCTGCTTCATATCTTCCCACGTCTCAATGGAGGGCAACTCAGGCACCACCACCTCCTGGCAAGTCAGATGTAGACAGGTCAGAATATGTTCTTTCTTAACTTTGTCTGAAGCCTGTCTCATGGCAGTTTTGTAGATAGTTAGGAAAGCTGCAATGGTTGAGGTTTTAGGATTAAAGACTTGCTTAAAGGTAGGCTTGAAGTGTGCTTTAGGGGTTGGGCCACCATTGTTGCTATTGAGTACATTTATACGCAGGGAAAACTCTGCTTTGGATTCAGAGGGGGGCTGTCTAGCCCATAGCTGACAAACACTTTCTTCAAGGGTAGTAAGGGTCTCAACAGCGCAGGCTCCTGTATTGACAGCTTGAGTGGTTTGTTGTGCAGTAGTATCTAAGCGTTGACCTTGGGTGGTCACTATTGTGGAGAGTTCAGCCAGTTGCAAAGTAAGGGATGGCCCCACTGAGAGGCAAGGGGAAAACCTATCATTCACAGAGTCAATCACGTCATTCATCTCTTGTACGTCTCTATCCAGTTCAGTATGGTCCCGCTTCAATTGATCCACTTTGTTAGCTAGAGCAATTAGTTCCCTAGCGCATTGGATTTGAGGAGCTCCTAATAAGCAAGGGCAGCAACCATCTTCATTGACAACCCCAACTGGACTAGCAGCAGTTGCCATCATTTCATGTAGGGCGGCAAGTTCTTGCTGTAGCTCTGCAACTTGAGCAGTTAATTCAAGCACCTGGGGATCAGGTTGAGGGGCTTCAGCAGGACGTCCCTGACTGCAGGTAGTTGTACGTAGCTTGCAAATGGCATCCCATATTCTCTGCTCTCTATCTGCCAAGTCATCAGAAGGGGGAGAGGGCGGAACATCTGGCTTGGGCGTAGATAGCTCATTCACTTGACTCTGGAGTTTAGCTATAGTAGCAGCGGTGGCAGCTCTCTCTTGTTCAAATGCTGTACTGAGTTCATTAAGGCCACTAGCAGCAAATTCCGCTACCTGCTGTAGTTGCTCAAAGGAATACATGCTGAATGCATTGAGTTGTTGCACAAGTTGTTTGAAGTCAGTGAGATAAGCATTTAAGGTGGAATCTACTTGAGTTTGCCAGGGTTGTTCTAGCTGGTGAAACTTGTGTAGGCGTTCTCTCATGTATTTGGGGATGGACTGGCGCATTTGTTCAATGAAATTGACCAAACAGGTCTGGGAAGTGACAGAGTTGTGTTGGTTGTCAGATACCAAGGAAAACAGGGAATGAATCCACTGTTGGTAGGCAGCAAACTGGTCCCAGTGATGAGTAACCGCTGCTTGCAGAGACAAGATTTCTTGGACATGGAGTCCCAACACCATTTGATGGTGGGCTAAAGCAGGCTGCACAAAGGACAATAGTAAGTGCTCAGCGGAGCCAGCTGCTGAGAGGAGATGTTGTGGAAATTGAGGAGCCACAATTAATTTGTAGTATTCAGCCCAACTGAACTGCAACTGAAGGCAAGGGATGGCTCCTTCACAGGCTATCCCAAGGGCTACCGAAATGACTTGCTCCAAGTCAGGGGTACCCATGGGGTAAGCAACTAGGCAGGGACCATTCCCAAGGTTCAGTATAGTGGGGGTAATAGGCTGGTTGGCAATATCTTCCTCAATAGGAGGACTGGTTATTTCAGGTGAAGTTGACTCTTGTATAGGCGGAGGCAAAGGACCTGAAAATGTGGATGCAAAAGGGATAACCAAGGGGCTTACAGCCCCTGTAGTGAGCACCATTTTTGTTGTGTTCTGAGGTGCAGCACAGACACACAACAGGAAATCCTAACCTTAGGATTGGATTTGTACTAAGTCTTGGTTAGATGACAGGGAAGGCAAATGTGTTTACCTTGCGGCCCTGGAAGAATAATCTCTACTAGTTGTGGCTAGAGAGAGGCGCAGAAGTACAGAAGACACAAAGACAAAAATGTGAATAGAACTTAATTTTTATTGGTGAATATGAAATGGAATATATAGTGGTTAGGAATACCACAAAACACTACCAGGACGGTAGGATCACTTGCCACCAGCATTAGTGGGGCAAGTGAGTTGCGCAGGATCAAGAAACCAAACAATTGAACTTCCTGATTCAGTCATTAACTTGTTTTGAGAGGCAAAAGCAAAAGCAAGAGATTTGTCCTCAAAATGGCCCACCAAAGGCAAAATCCAAACATGGTGAATAGCGGTATTCACAACACCAGTTATGGCAGATAAGGGGGCAGTCAGAACGCCACAGTCAGGTGTGAAACGTTGTACATAGGCCACCAATCCCAAGAAGGTGCGGAGTTCTGACTTATCTTTGGGTGGTGGCATCTTGCAGATGGCTTGTATCTTTTGACTGTCAGGTTTGATGCCGTCCTTTGAGACTATATGCCCCAGGAAGGGTAGTTGCTCACAGAAGAACTGGCACTTGGAGGGCTTGGCCAACAGTTTGTGTTGTGCCAAGGTCACAAAGACTGCTTCCAGATCTTTGTGGTGCTTTTCCATCAAGGGGCTATAGACAATAATGTTGTCTAGATACACTAGTGCGTGTTTGCCTATATGGGGTGCAAACACTTTGTTCATGAAGGTTACAAAGGTGGACAGGGCATTGTTCATGCAAAAGTTGAGCACCACACATTCATAGGGGCCGTATTTAGTGCAGAAGGCCGTTTTGGGAATGTCTTCCTCCTTGATAAAAATCTGATTGTAGCCTGCAGTTAAATCAATCTTGGAGAAGACAGTGGCTCCTCCTAAGGCATCAAAGAGGTCGTCAATCAGTGGCAGTGGGTAACAATTCTTAATGGTAACTTTGTTTAGGGCTCAGTAGTCTGTGACCAGTTGTAAGGTACTGTCTTTCTTAGCCACAAAAAATACAGCGGCCCCAAAGGGAGATTGTGAGGGGCGGATAAGTCCTTTTTCCAATGCCTCCTTGAGGTAGGCACATAAGGCGTTGTCTTCATTTGGGGTCAGTCTGTAGATAGGGCGCGCCTTGGGTACAGCCCCCTTGAGTTGAATAGAGTGCTGAATATGCTTCTCAGGAGGAAGCCCAGGTAACACTTCCTTAAAGATTTCTGGGTGGCAAGCCACAATGTTGCAGTCCTGAGGCGTGGAGGTATCCTGGTGGTCTTTGAAGTGTATGATCTTGTACTGGCAGGAGTCCCAGTTAATTGACTTTAAATCTTTCTTCTTGTCCTGGGTCTCTGTGATGCGCACAAAGACGTGGTTGCGGAGCAGTTGGTCCACAGACTCAGGGTAGATTTGGTGGTTGACACCTTCACATTTGATGGCCAACACTGAGGTTTCCCAGTCTATGTGAGGATTGTTCTTTTGTAACCAGTCTAGTCCCAGTACAATGTCAAACTTAGGAAAGTCAATGACAGGACCTTGGATGGCAGAGTGAAGGTTCTCAAGCATGACAGAGAAGGGGGCAGTTTCCCTTGTCACAGCAATGTGGTGTTCATCAGCCAGGACCACATTTTTAATCTGCACAGGATTAGTGGACAGCTTGAACTTATCCACAAAGCTACTGTTATCTAAGGTTTGGTCTGCGCCCAAGTCCAAGAGTGCTGAGCCTGTGTAACTGCAAAAGCAGAAAGGATAGGACATCAATTTATTGGGATGTCTGGCAATGGTGTACAGTACTGGGTCTTCCAAGGGCACCTGGATCATTGGGCATTGGTCCACGTCCTTGGGTTGAAATTCATTGTTGGGCAAGTCAGGAGTTGCGTGGGGAGAGCTTGGCTTGCTTAGTGCTCTCCCTGGGCTTTCCCCTCATCTTGGTTGCCCTGCGTGGTAGTGACGCGGAAATGAGTACGGTTTGACTGGCCATTGCTTCCATTTCCATGTCCGTTAGAACCCATGGGCTTGTGGTTGGAGTTGCTCCTGTTGCCTCCAGGAGGTGGTCAAGAGGAGTGCCTGCTTGGATGGGAATCCTTGGATCTTTCTTGTTTCCCAGTTTGTGCCTTGTGCAGAGCGTTGGATGTCTGTTCTGCTTTTTCTGCTTCACAGTATAGGCTTTGCAGGTTGGTCACCTGATCCAGGTTTATATGTCTCATCACGTGCAACTTGAGAGCGTGATAGTACATGAGGTGTGTGGCTGGGGTGTCAAAGACCATATTGGATGATGCACAAAGGAAGAGTTCCTTGTAGGCACAAGTGAGTTCTTTTATAGTGCCTGTTTGGGTCAGGTTATTTACTTGGAAAATGATTGTGAGCACTGTGTCCTTTAGCACAAATCTTGCCAGGAAGCCTTGCTTAAAGATATCCCAGTTTTTGTCAGTGTGTTCTTCATGCCACTTATTTTACCAGGTGCCAGCATCATGGGTAAGGAAAATGGAAATCTCTACAATCCAAAATTTCTGTGGACATTCCATCTGATCTAGCTTGCTCTGGGCGGATTGGATTCATGCGGCAGCGTTGTTGTTGTTTGCCCCAGCAAAAGGTTCCAAGGCGGCGCTTCATAGTCTTTGGACTACATAAGCAGGCATGGTGGTTTTGTCAGCTGGTCGCGGCATTGCTGGCAGAGCTTGGAAGAAACCTTGTGCAGACATGGCGTTGAAGGCAGGTGGTGGGATCACTGTGTTTTTGTATAAGACAAAACCATCAGGTATTGCGGTACCAGGAGTGTACGGAGTCCAGTTGGGTGGGAGGCCAAACATAATTCTTTCAAGGATTTGTTGGCCGCGGCGTGTGCGGGCAGCAGGCGGAATTTTTCAAGATAAGGTAGGATGAAGAACCTACCTGTGCTACCAATGTTGTAACTGTGCTGTTTTAGCAGAGTTACATGGGGAAAAATATTTAGAAGATAGATAATAATCTTTATTAGGAGATAGTGATTATATAGTTCATGTGAATCAATGGATAACAGGAACATGATTGATGATCACACAGTTGGATGGAAGAAGGGGGTGGCTTGATCCTGATAATGAGTTAAGCGCTAAAACAAGGTATCCACTGTAGAGGATCATCATCTGTTCATGTTGTTGGATTTGGTAATTTGAGTTGACTTCCTAGTCTGGCTTTGAGTGACCAGATAATTGGATTGCAGGTCACAAACCCGCTTGGTTAGAACCTTGCTGGCAAGTTAAGCCTGCAGTTTCAACAAGATGCAGTACTAGTATATGGTCTGAGCTAGTTGGATTTCTTCTATTCTACTGGCTAGTACCAGGAATAAGAGCATTGGCTCAATCATGTTTGGAGACAGCAGGTATTTAGTGTTGAATTCTTCAATCTCTTTGGCGCTAGGAAAAAATTATGCTCTTTGGATTAGGGCATCAGGTACAATGTTGATCTTGCCAGGTTTGTAGCTGATTGATATGTTGTAATCTGCTGGGAATAGGGCACATATAGCTTGGCGCTGATTAAGTTGTTGCAGTTTGAAGAAGTATGTCAGGTTCTTGTGATTGGTCATGATTCTCACTGGGTGATTGGCGTCACACAAGTATCTTCTCCAATGTTTCAAGGACTGGATGATAGAAAACATATCTTTATTGTAGATGGAGTAGTTCAACTCAGGCAGAGTGAAATTCCTCAAGTAGTAAGCTATAGGGTGAAGCTTACTATCATGCACCTCCTGAAGCAACACCCTCTCAATGCAAAGTCAGAGGTGTCTTTTTCCATAATGGAGGGCTTATTGTAAACTGGCATTGCTAAGAGGGGGGCAGAAATAAAGGTGTTCTTTAATAACTCAAAGGCAGATTTGGCGGTGTCATCCCAAACAAAGGGGTGTTTTTCAGAGGTAAGACAGGTCTGGGCAAGCAGATTGAAGAAAATTTTGGACGAATTTCCGGCAGAAGTTTGCCAGGCCCAGGAAATTTCTGACCTCCTTGCAGTTCTTAGGTTCAGGCCATGATGTCATAGCCTCTATTTTGTTGGGTGTCATTGGAAAACTCCTTTCAGTACATTGTAGCCCAAGAGCTCTACTTCCTCTTAGAAGAACTCAAATTTCTGGAGTTTAAAAAAATTTGGTGTTCCTTGAAGCATTGTAGGACAGCTTGAAGGTGTTCAACATTTTCTTCAGGGGTGCAACTGTAGATGAGGATGTCATTTAAGTAGACTACACAACACTGATTCTTGAGTCCTCCCAAGACCATGTCCACCATAGTTTGAAAGGTGCTGGGCGCGTTGCACAACCCAAATAGTATAACCAAGTATTTTTAGAGATCTTATCTAGTCTTGAAAGTGGTCTTTCATTTATTGCCAGGCCTGATCCAGAACTGGTTAAAGGCATCCCTCAAATCAACCTTTGAGAAGACGTTGGCTCCTGAAAGCTGGTCTGAGAGGTCTTTGGCATTGGGTACAGGGTATCTGTTTTTCAAAGTGATGCAGTTTAGGTCCTGGTAATTGACACAAGGACGTAGGTTGCTGACCTTCTTTTTAACAAAAAGTAAAGGGGATGAACAAGGAGATTTTGGAGACGCGTATATATCCCTTCTTCAACATCTTGTCCAAGTACTCCCTTAAGGCAGCTTATTCCTTCATGTTACAACTGTAGACAGACCCATGTTTAGGTTAGGTTTTGGGGAGGAGGTCAATATTGTGATCAAACTGACTGTGTTTTGGCAAGGCAATGGCTTCTTCTTCTGAGAAGACAGACTACCAAGGCTTCAAACATTTTGGGATCTCAGATTTGCAGGATTCCATGGTGATGTTGTTTAGCTCAGGGGTCTGCTGAGGGTTAAGCAGGTAAATTCTAAGGTTTGTCTCTCATGAGTGACAGTCACCTGATGTTTTTTATAGTCCAAGTTAAATTGGTGGTCAACCCACCATTCAAACCCTATCACTACAGGTTTGGGAAGCTTCTCCATGATGTGGAATCTGGTGAGCAGGAGTTTCCTATTTAGCTTCAGGGAGACAGACTCTTTGCATTTGTGGGACAAGTCTGTTGTCTTGTTACCTAAGGTTACTAACCAGGAGTTTACCTGGATTGGTACACCCAGTTTCTCAGCTAGGCTATGTTCTATGTAGTTGAGGGTTGCCCCACTGTCTAGGAGGGCTACAGTGTTCAACTTATGGCCATGATAACATAAAGTAGTGTCAATGATAAGATAAGACTGGGAAGCATTGTTTATTGCTTAAATGATGGCTCCTTGGGTTCTGTTGGAGCAGCTAATGCAATCCTTGGATAAGTGGCCACTCTGGTGGCAATAGAAGCATAGCCTACTTCTGACGTAGTCTTGGTACTCTTTGGGGATTATGCTCAAACAGGTCCTACTTGCACCAGGGGTTTGGTTATTTTGGGGTTGACCAGTGTGGTATTCTTGAAGTTGGCTGAAGTCCATGCCTCTGGCAATAGCCAGGATCTCATCTTTGGGGAGGTTGCATTGGTGGTGTCTCAATAGGCTTGCATGGTGTGGGTTTGGACTGTTTATGAAATGCAGGCCTAATATGTCATAATGAATCTTGGCTGCCTCTGCCAGGCGTAGGAATTGTTGTATGTAGATCTCCATATTGTCCCTTCCTTGGGTCAGGCGGATGAGCCCCATGTAGGCTTGGATCTTGGCCCCAGCAGAGGTGGTTGCAGAATCCATTCTCTCCAGGAATTGATTGTAGGAGAGTATGAGGTCTGGATCTTCCTCTAGACTGGTCAAGAAGGTTTCTCTGACGTCATCCTTCAGTTGGGCGGCCACCATCATAACCTTCCAAGCGTTGTCTCTGAAGCTCTTGGGGTGTGCAAGGAACAGGGCGTTTATCATGATCATTTATTTTCTGAGGCCAGCTAAGTCCATTTTTTGCAGGTCAGGAAAGGTTGTGGGGGCAGCAGTATTCTGGTTTGAGGTAGAGATGGTCACAGTCTGGACCTGGGATGACTTGGCAACAATTTCTTCTTGTTTATTGGTCATATACTGTCTTAGGATGTAAGCTGATGTTAAAAATAAAAGCATACAAGACACCCCTATAATTAAATAAGAATAGGGGCCCAGGGTTACTAGTTTTGATATGTTTGACATACTTTCACGACTCATACCAGAGTCTGACTGGACTCCCACAGGAGAGCCAGCCCTGGCCTGGAAAGCCATGTAAACAATAGGCGCAATTTTTACCAGGTAGTTGACTGCAGTAGCTAGGGGGCACCAACTCCCAGTGGGAGAGCAAACTGGTTGAACAGCCCCAATACTGTGCTTTAGACAAACCCCAACTTGCTGAAGTCCTGGGCAGGAGGCGCATTGGGTAGAGGGGAGCAGAAAGAATATTGTTCATAGCAGGTGGGAGATCCAGATGATGGGGGTAGTAATACTCCAAGTCAAGAGCACAGAGTGGATTGACTGAGGTTGTAGGAGTATGGGCAGGAGGCGCATTGGGTAGAGAGGAGCAGCAGGAATATTCTTCATAGCAGATGGGAGATCCAGATGATGGGGTAGTAATACTCTAAGTCAAGAGCACGGAGTGGATTGACTGAGGTTGCAGGAGTATAGCCAGGAGGATATGGATAGGCAAGTTTATATTGAGTTGTGGATTCCCAAATGGATGCAAATAGAATAATTAAATTTGAGCAAAAATAGACAATTCATGCAATAAGATAATGATTTCTGGGCATAAACTTACTTTATTAAGATGTCAACAGTGAGGAGGGCATCTCCTTTGTACTACTTATACTTCCTGGCAATTTTGTGGCTTTTTGTGCCACCAGAGAACTGATGACATCAATTTCAGTTGAATTTACAATTTTCACTTGAATTTGCGTACTTGGGCCAGGAGGTGGGTGCTCATTGGTTGATATAACATAAACCTTTGTTGAACTGCAGCATGCCAAGGTGCCACAGTTATTTATAGATCCCATAAGCAATTGAGTGCCCAATTGCACAATCAAACAATTGTGCTCCCAATGTGCCATTTCCCAATAGTTAAGAGGCACAAATTCAATAATAGAATTGAAGTCAGGGATTTGAGGTTTTTGTGCCTCTCAAATCCTGTGACATTCATTAGTCAAAAGGGGATTTCTTGCTCTGGGAGATGATTGACAAGGGATCCCAAGCTATGGGGTGTTTTGTCTCTAGGAAGGCCAGCTGATTGTCCAGGGTATTCTGGGCCCTGAAAGTGAGCCTATCTATGCAGTTGATTCTCTTAATTTGGGCCAAGTTAAAGTCTTCTTCTTGTACCTGTACATTATAATCTGTTGTATCTTCCCATATCTCCTCTTTAAAAGTTACCACTTCAGAGTAAATACACACTTTCTTCTTCTTATTGGTAATGTTATCTTTATTTGAGTGTATATTTCCCATTTGATTGACTATGACAAGCTCTCACTCTATTTCACCATGACATGAAGCTTATTTAGAAAATATGAGATTCATTAGTTTTACAACCTGTTGCAATAATAAAAAATGGTTTAGTTCAGAACAAATTTTCAACTTTTTTGATAGAAATGGAAACCAGCTTTATAGGAAATGTCACTAATTGGCAAAAATACCCAGATTCACAACAAATAATGTAAACTTAGAACAAGTAAATGATGATTTAACAACAAATTTTTAATCACTAAAACAAGCTAATTTCAGTCACAAAAATAAGCCAAAATATTTACTATATTTTTTGAGAACAAAGAGCTCTCAGTCGCTTAAGTGAAAACTTGATCCAACAACAAACCTCTATTATAACTGAAGAAGAAAACAAAATTATCAAATGTCAAAATAAATCAATAAATATATAATATTGTTACCAGTTTATACTGCTTAAGATGTATAATCTAGAGCAGAAAATATACTGTTTTATTCTGAGTGTCTGTTTTGGAAGAAAATTATCAAATATATCAAATATATCAATACATACAGCTGAAAATCCACATTATTGACCAAAAATAATTGATATAGAAAATTTAAGCCTAATGTGTAATAAATGGTAGTGAGTCAAATATTTTATACTACTATTTATGAAAAAAATAAAAATTACATCAACAAAGCTATATAGTTAAAGTAATTTAATTTTTTATTTTATACCAAATGAACACATTACAACAACAGAGCCAAGGAGCTGAAAAAGTATGCCACAGACACAGACACTCTTGTGAGTCAAAGAACAGTGTGGTTGTTGTCCAGGAAGTAGAATGTGAGAGTAGCTCTGAGTCAGGAAGTCAAACCTAATCCACAAAGACGTAGCAACAAACCCTGGGCACACAGACTGGCAGAATAGATAGTATTAGCCCCAGAGTTTTAAAGATGTCCAGGAAAGCTCCCAAAGTCACAACCACCAGAACAGTGAACAACACCACTAATGAGAGAGTTTTCTTGGTGTACAATTATTTGTACCTTTAATATGGTATTTTTTGCTAGCCTTATAGATAGTGTAAAGCCTATTCTGGATACCATACATGAGCTTTATGTGAGTAATAATCAAAGGCAGGGCAACAATAATGAGCCACAATATTATCAAACTGTGAAGAAGCAGCAGGTGCCCAAAAGTTTCACTTCAGTTTACAACCAGGTGCCTATGCTGTATGTCTTGACAGAACCTGTAGAGTTGTTGCCTAACTAAAAAAACCTCAAGCACAAGGGGATCCCAGACTTTAAGCATGAAATCCTAATCAAGCTTATCACAGACACACATGACTACAGAAAGGCTGCGGCAACTGTTAATGTGTTGGTAAAATCAGCACATATGCTGTATAGAAATTAATGGAAACAGCAGAATTATCCTTATGGGAAAACCCAAGCGCAAGTTAATCATCCTAACTAAGGAGAACATCTGTGTAAGGACCAGTTATCCCAGAAATTTGACTACCAGGTTCAAACCTGCGCCCTCCCCTGTCAAGCAAAAACACGGGCAACTGTGCAAACCCGTTGGGGGAATCAAACCCTGTTTGAACCACCAGGGCAGGTGGGAACCAACTCTTGAAAGAGAGATTGGTTTAAATTACTTAAAATCAACAAAGCAACCAGGGCCAGTTTGCCAACTGGCTCAGGGGGGCTGACAGCCCCCAACGGTAGCAGAGCCACTAGCTCCAATGCTAAAAATCAGCCTGGTGGCTCTCATCCCTCAGTAAGCAATATTTGCTGGGTTATTCAGCAAATCCAGTATCAACTGGGTTTGATGAATAGCTTGGGAAATACTCCAGTTCCCCTCCAGCCTTTCAGTTCCTCTGAACTGAAGACTTCTGTTCCCAATCTGCACTCCACATCCAGTCCTGATCCAACTGCCAATACCCAGTAAAATCCCAATGAAAATTCAAGCACACCCACTGATGTAATGAAACATCTCCTGCAGGAGGTTAATCCAGATTCCACTCCCAATCAAATAAAGCCTGTTGAAGAAGAGGCCCAAGCCAATGCAACCCCCACCTCACCTAGAGTTTACAATTATTTCATTGGTTCAAGAAGTGAAGAGGAGTGACTCAGCCAGGAATATTCACCTGCAGATGACAATTACACTGCCCACAAGCAAGTCCAAACTGTTAAGCAAACCCAGCCCCAAATGATTGAACTTGGTATAAATAGCCACCAATCAGCTTCCAGCAATCCGGCCAATTCCAAGGTGAAACCAGATGTTCTAAATCTTGTCACCAGTATAGGACCCAGCCATGATTCACCTAGCTAATCTAATGGCTCAGATGTAGTGAACTTCCCTTTTCCAACCCAGTCCAAGATTCCTAGGACTCTATCCCCTGTTCCTGAGAATTTCTCCCCTTCATCCAAAGTATCTGTGACCAAAGGATGGGCTACTAGAGTTCACCAAGGAGCTACCAGTAGCCAATTCCAAGGAAGACCAGATGAGTAGTATAAAACCCACTTCCCTACAATCAAGTCAGACGCAGATAACATTTAATAAAGTATATGGTCCATAGAGTAGTCTTTGCCTTTCTTCCCCATATTCTTTTATCACCTTAGACAATCCCAAATCAACCAGCTCAGTCACCAGTACATCACCTAGTAGACCCAGTAGAACCCCTAGCAATGGACTACCAGCTAAGGCCCAGCCCTGGACAGACCAGCAACTTCCTTTCTCACACCCCTCCCACTCCAATACTGCAACCCTCTGCTGAGGTTATCCCCTATGACCACAGCAGATATGAGATGGTCATCCTGACCCTCTTTAGTCTTGCTGAGGTTGTAGTACCTCACCTTGGTGCTTACCGTCCACTTGCAGAAGGCATGCTGTACTTGTCCTACTCCTTGCCCTTCCTGTATTGGGTCTTGGTGTTGCAATACCCTGAAGGGTGAACTCCAACTATGGCACCTTGGTATGGTACCACACCCAGTCATGACAATTTGGGCAAGAAAACAATATTTACCTAAAACTGCCACCCTGAACTGGCAAATATACATGCCATGATCAAATCTGTTTCTGAAGTTGAGCCCTAAATTTAATTTTACTATTGTGTATTAAGAGGATTTAGTTTTCCTGGAAAAAACTTGGGGCATTCCCATACAATTAAAATAGGCCAATGAACATCAAATATCATCAAAAATACGCTAAGACGTTCACTGCTCTCAAGGAGAAGGGCACAGTAAAGTTTTACTATATAAATAAATCATCCTTTGTGTTTTTTTATGCACAATGCTTACAGCTATGTGCCCAAAGATGCCAAATATTAAATATTCTAATGTGTGTCTGCTTGTGATGTGGCCTACTATATGGTAGCTTTTATTTATTTTCTTGACATTGAGTTGTACCAGATGATCAAGGGTTACCACAACAGTGATACATTTCTTGGATTTATCTAATTGGTTCAGGAGTACCTCATAATTACTAGCTCAAGGTTCATCAACATCATTGTTGAATAATGTTGGGCTTCACAAGGTGGCTGATATTCTTGAGGCATTTCAAATAATCAAGACAGGTGTGAAAATTGGCCAACAGCAATTGGCCACAGAGCCTGTGCACCTATTATTTCTTCCTGCCATTTTCTCATTCCTGAACCCAATCAAGGAGCTCTTTGGATGGCTCAAGTGAGTTATCAAGAAAGGTACCCTAACTGGGACTGAGGTCTTGTTTGATTTGCTGCAGTTGGGGGTTATACTCTTTCAGCAGAAACTGTGGCTAAGTTCTATGTACATTCTGGTTCATTTATCTCTAAATTTCTTGAAAATCAACCAATCAATTAAAAAAGGTGTCTTGTATTTTTAATATTTTATCTTTATTTTATATTTTTACTTTTTCAATAGATAGTTTATAAGAATAATTGTTATGATACTGCCAAATAACTATCAGGTATAATAAGAATTAACAAGGCAAAGAACCATTGATTGAGTGAAAATTTTAAGCTATAACATATATATTAGTATTGATATTCAAAACTAGGAGTATATTAGAAGTTAATGAAAAATATAAATATGAAGATAATTTGAATAAGCTAATATGAGACTTATTGAGGGTTGATTGGCATAACTCTAGGACTTATTTTTTAATTGGAGTGGATATTTCTATGGCTAGGATGTAGTTTAACATGATTTCAAGTATTAATTAATTTGCAGCAACTTGGATATGAAAATTTTCACAAGGAGCAAAAAATTCCATAGGTGGTAGCAAGAATAACTGCATCTTGGATAACATGTTTAATTGAGCTATAACCAGGTGCAATCCTTTTCCCATCTATATATTGTTGCACAGTGTCCATTTTATTGTAATATAAAGTGTGTTACAAATGTCTTATTTAATTTTCATCATTATAAAAAGACCTAGGTAAACAATTAAGTGAAGTCTCTTCTCTACAAAAAGGGCTAATAGCTCACAGAATTTATTTAAAGGGTAGTAATATAACTTTTGTGAAGTTTTTATGAAGGGGATTTCCATGGTCAACAGGATGTCAGTCTTTTTTTGGCACCAAGAGGCCTCAAGGTCTCCAAGAACACATAGGATTCAAGACACAACAGCAGAAAAATAATTGGTAAGATCAGGTATTTTTTCTTTAAAATTTTCCAGGATGTGCAACATTGTGTACTTGGGTTAGAAAAAAACCCGGCTTCTTCTTTTCCTCTCTCCATTTCTGGTATTATTTGATATGAAATGACTCTGATGAAGTCCTAGACCAGGAGGATGAAGGGCTTGCAAAAGTTGAGAGGCAGAAGTTAGTGGTCAAGGTGGATCTTTGGGTCCACAGGAAGAGCTGAAAAATGTCATTTAGAGTCTTCTTGTGTTGGTTGGAGTTTATCAAGTTTATTTTTGCTTAAAGGATAAGTTTTATTCAAATTCTTCTAACATTTTTGGGCAGCCTGGTGGTATCAGAACAACTAATACCCAATGTGGGGAACATGGTTACTGTAGAAGGTCTTAGTTACATGTGTTTAAAGAAGTTTTAAATTATATCTTCATATTTAACTAAATAAAAAATGTTAGTATTTTTTATTTATTTGTTTTAAATTTTTTCTATTTTCTCTCTGGTTGCCCTCTTGATGAGGCAGCTTCTCTTGGCTTTTATGGTGCATTTTTTGGTTGTCTTACATTTATTTTGGATTTTTTATATTCTTTAATTGCTCAGCATCTCAAGATTCTTTGCTCATGCCCCCATCACCACAAAGCCCTGTGGCTTGAACCTTAGGTCTGCAAGTACATATTTTTAAATGTTAAGGAGCATAGCTGCAAGTTTGTCTATTGTATTAGCTATCATATTTTTAAATCCTTCCTTGTAAGTATAGTAGGGACAGGAACAGCAAATGTATAAACACAGTGTTACAAAACCGTTTTTTGGATGTTTTGGATTGGGTCGCAAAACAATTCATGTGGTTTTGTGCCGCAACTTTTGTATTAGGTCACAATTTGTGCCTCACTCCATTGTGTAGATCACAAAATATAAAAGAAACACAGTTTTCAAAAATGAAACAGATGATTTCATTTTATGAAGGGGCACATGATGTAAAATTAGGGCAAGTTTAGTTGTGGGATTTTATTTTTATAATTAAATTCATTAAAGCTTTATCTGTCATTACCTCACAATGATTGAATTGATTGTACCACAGTTTGCTTAAGATAATTATATTAAAATATCATTCAAAATATTTATAAATATCTAATTCAATTGAAAGGAATAGCTTGCATACTTATGGTTAGACACAACACAAAACCACCTGAGATTGTGCTTGGTTACATCACAATTCATGCAGATTTGCTTTTTGACTTTAGGAGCAGGGCACAAAATGGGGCAGTTGAAATTATGTACTGCTCCCTAAAAACACAAAACAAATCTGCATGAATTGTGATGTGACCTGAAGTTCACAAAAAGATTTGTGCCTAACTGCCAAAGCCACAAAACCTATTATGACTGGCAAAGCTTGGTCAAAAGCCAATTTGTCAATTTTAGTGCTTGTCCTAACCCTAATTGTAAGGTTATTTAATTTTTCATTTTCTAGGACCACCTCCTTAAGCTTGTCCTTCACCTTTTGATTAATATCCTTAATATTGGCCACTGCTGCATCCAACTCTTTCATTAATGCTTCCAATTCTGCCATTTTTTTCTTGTGACCCCCCAGTCCCTTTTATACCAAAAAAACAACCCACAAATACATAAAGATTTAATTTTAATAAGTCTGTATAAATATATCATTAAATATAATTATTTGATTTTTTTTAACTTTAAGTACATAATATTAAATTTAAATTTATATTCCTTCTAATTCTTTGTATCTATCATCCCATTCCAGGTATTCTAAGGGACATGCTTTATCCAAGTACAGCATAATTTGTTCTTTATTTGGTATAAAAATTATAAACCAGAAAACAAATTTATTAGAAAATATGATCTCTTTCAGGGGTTACTTTAAATTCAGAACCTAAACATAAAAATGTGGGATTGCCAAATCCTTGGTCTAAATTTCAAATCCCTTGATAAGATAACTCAACAAAGCTAAAGACAGAATATAACAAGCAAAGGTGGGATACATGAAGCAGAAACACAGAATTCTAATGTACAATTTGAGATTTCCTGTATGTCAAATGAATCATAGACATCATGTAAAACTTAAAAAATCTGAAATTGCGGGATTTTCAAATCTAAGAACCAAATTTCATATCAAAAATGAGATGAATTTGAAATAAATATAATTTATGGGCATCTCAAAAAGGATGTCAAAGGATCTAGAGTGGATTTGTGCTAATTCTTTTAGGAATCATAGGCATTCTCAAAAATCACCCTATTCCATTTTAGGATGGCTAAAATTTAGATTGTAATATTCATCAACTTAACATACTTAACAATAAAATTGACTAAAATATACATTCATCTTTTTAGAGTTTAATTCTTTTAATAAAAATTTATTATGTCTTCTTTTGATAACAATCAAATAAACAAGCTGTTACCTGGCCTTGACAAAATTTTGCAGGGCTATGCTGGGTCTTCCAATAGTAAAGCCTCTGTCTATAGTCACTCCCAGACTGCAGGCCCCTCTGCAAGCACTACCCAGCAGTGTGTTCTTTCTCCTGCGTCTCAAGCATGGCCCTGTTTGCCCATAACGCACAGGCAGCTGCTAACCCAGATTGCGTATCAACACTATCATCCAGAATTGGCCAATTGAGCCAAGGGGTCACCCAAGGAAGCTGTAATCCAGAAACAACTAATCAGATGGCACCATCTGATTCCCAATAAGGGCACGTCCAAACTCCAGCCAATCAGCCTGAAAGACACAGAAGAAAGCTAATTACCTCAGAGATTGTTCTCAAAATGATTGAAAAACAAGGGATGGTTATGTCTCTTGAGAAAATAACAGCCACAATGGGTTTTGCAAAGTCCATTGTGGCTGCAACCCTGCAAGCCCATGACAACTGTGGCCCCTCTCCCATGAAGACATCAACTGGTGCCTGTACTTCAACTGATAGTGAAAAAGTTCATCCCCTTATGATGGCCATCATGATACATGACCCACAGATGCCCCTGGTCCAGGTACCTTTCCAACTGGGAATCCACAGTATTTTCACAAATAAGAGAACAATCAATTTGTGGATGCACAGAGTTGTGGATGCTGCTAGAATCCTGTTCAATTAAGTTCTCATTAGTCCCAATTTGTGAATACTAACCCCTAAAATTCTACAATCATTAAGTTTATAAAAGGAAGGGCAATGAGGACACACAATGACATATTATTCTTGTCATATGTCAAGGTTTCTTCAAGTATCCAAGACCATAGAGAAAAGTGTATGCAATATGAAGTTTACAAGTGGGCTCAATTTTATATAAATTTTTTGGGGGTTTACAGGCAGTTTCCCCATTGGGGGCAACTATTACTCTGCATTGTCAAACATAGCAGATGGGTATGCCTACAAGACAGAGCTCAAGGACATGCCAGAGGAGTGGGATAACCAATAAGCTGTGTAAAAGTTGTAATGAGTGCTGAGATGGAGCAGCAGGAATGTACAACCAAGGGAATTACAGCTGCAGGGCATACCTGTTAGTCCTACCCCACTAATCATGCTGACATGCATCTTGTAGATGTGTCTTTACAATTTTGAGTCAGCTCTCAAGAGCTCAAAGACTGCCTCCTACAACAAACTATGAACCCAAATTGAGAAGGGGTATGAGCTTTCCCCATCCATCTTTGTCCAAGACTTATACAATATCATTATCTTATATGCAAGTGATAGTGATAAGTCCAGAAAGAATTCCCACCTCCCCCACACCCTTTTATTTGGTTTGTCAAGCCTGCATATGTGACAGAAGAAAAATTTGAGCCATTGAAGCAATCAGCTCTTGCCGCCTTTTCTAAGTCAACATGCCCTACCTCCCCAAATTCCCCATCAAGACCAAGCCACTTACCTTCCAACTCTGACCCCCAAGCCACAACCCAATCCCTCCCCACTATCTCTGATACTCTCTCTTTTACAGGCGCTGATGAGGGTGATGTACATTCTGTTCATTCCCTACCCTACTCTTCCCTTGATGAATAAAATAAAACTTTTCTTTTAGACAACTTGTTAAAATTGATATTTTTTCTTTCAATTTATAATTAATAATATATTCTTTTTATATTATTGAAATTCCCCACAATTAATAAAATGTTGTACATTTGATGTGATAAAATATAATTAGTTGCATGAATATTTTCAAGATCAACAATAAATTAAGGACCAACAAATGTAAATATTATATTAAAATATTGTAGGTATACATTAAATCTTGATATTTAGATATTATGTGCATAACTCAATACATTATGTATAATGAAATTCATTCTAAACGTGGTATTTTTCATTGTAATTTATATAATTGAACTGTGTTTACATTAGGGAGTCATTAACACTTATTACAAATATTGATGCATAGTGCATTTTACAGCCTGCATATTTATCTATTGGTAATGATTATGTAAAATTTAAGTCATATTTTATGATTTAGTAATATTACAATTACTACATTAAAGAAAATCAGCCAATTAATGATAATAAACAGTGATTGATTGATTTATTGATTCATTGTGTTATTAATAACTCACAAAATCCAACTTAAATTTTACAGAATCATTGTCAATAGATAAATATACAGGCTTTAAAATGCACTCTGTATTGATACTTGTAATACGTCTTGATGGCTCCCTAATATAGACACAGTCCAATTATAAAATCAAAATGAAAAATACCACATTTAAAATAAATTTTATTAAAAAAATGCATTGAGTTATGCACATAATGCAGAATTAGCATGTCTAGCAATACAACCTAGTATAGTTAAAATCCAATAAAACATTCACAATTCAATGTGAGATAACAATAAAATACTAGTTTTTCAAATAAAAATGGTACATAATAGAGAAATATAATCTACATGTACTAATTTAGATGTCTAGTTTAGTGCAACTCTGGTGTATTTTATAGTATGTTATGCTGTTTTTGTATGATTTCAAGTTATTTGTATTATTTGCAATAGTTGCCAATAGAATGTATTCATTATCTAGAATTTCCTGATTATGTTAATGAGGAGCACCTTTTGATGAAGTTTCAAATAGGGAGTTAAGAAAGAAGAGAAGTATATTTTATTGGATAATACTTTAGACTTATATAGCTTTAGCTGTGGCGGAGATTTAGTTGGATTAAACCTAGGGGTTGGTCATGTGCAGGATGGGTTCAAGTTGCTGGATACTTGGAAAGTCATGTGATATTGCTTGGTTGCCATTTACAGCATGTCAAACTGTATATTGGAAAGGCACCAAATCAGGCAATGGCTGGATGTTAAGTGGGTTGGCAGTAGCCAGAGTACTTATACATCCAGATCCTTGACACCCCACTTAAGGGGTTACTCTGGCACATCAGGAGGGGGCTTTGTCTTGACAGTTGCTGCCTGATGTTCCTGGAGCTGTTTGCTAGTTGGTACTAGTTGGGTTGAGTGTTTTCCCTTGCTAAGGTGGAGGCGGGATCTGTGGTACTTCTTGAGATGGGCTCTTTGGTGCCCTGAAACTTAACCAGGTAGGTGTTCCTGTCTGGTCTGTACTTGACAATTCTTCCTGGTCCCCTGTGTACTGAGTCTAGTTTTTTTTTGGTTTCCAGCCAGAACCCAGAAAGGGGAGTTGATGGGGAGTGGTTCCTCTGTAGAGATTACCTTTTGTGATTTGAGCCTTTTTGTTTCTGCCATTTTAGCTTTGAGGCGTATGTTGTAGAGTTGGTGCTTGTTCTACTGTGGGAGGTTTCCCCAAGGGTATTTTTACTTATGGTTGGTTGTTGCAGGTAACTATATCTGGTTTGTATCCATAGGTTAGTTCAAACAGTGAGTAGCCTGTCCCTTGATTGGTGCTGGCCCAGGATACAAATAATGTATGTTTCCCAAATAGTGGCCATGTGTCTTTGGCTTTACAATCCATTATTTCCCTCAAGGGTTCTGATAAGGCTGCAGTTTAGGCGTTTAACTCTGCTGTTGAACTGTGGCATGTAGGGTGAGTTTTTAGAGTGTTTAATGCTTTTGGATTTCAAATTGTTGTTTACTAAATGACCTGATAACTCTATTGCTCTATCAGTTATGGTGTAGTCTGGAGAACTGTAGTCAGCTATGATTGCTTTGTTAATGAATTGGTTTATGGTTTCTGCTTTATGGTCCTTTGTTGCCCAGCAGATAGGCCAGCATGTAGCAAAATCAATGGCTACAATTAGGAAACATTGCCTTGTCTTAGTTTCTGGGAAGAGGCCCACTACGTCCAGTCCCCAAACCTTGAATGGTTCAGGGTCTGGTACCAGGTTAACTGTTGGCTGGGGAGCCTTGGTGATGACCTATTTCTCTCACACTGTGCACTTTTTAAGAACATCAATTATGTCTTTTTTAAGATTAGGACATCATACCATCTCTTTTAATATGAGGTATAGGCTGTTAGCCTTTGTGTGTCCTAGTAGACGGTGATTTCTTAGGATGGTATCAACCCTTTGTGCTAGTGGGATGTAGGGAACATGTTTGTCATTAATGATTTAGTATACAGTGCCATTTGATACATGGAAATCTTTTTTGTTCATTACCAGTGTATCATGGGTTAGTTGATGTGTTGAAGGGTCTTTCCCTTTGGTTTTATACTCAGTGTTGTACAGGTTTGGCCAGTCAGGGTCTAGGTGGTCAGGGTGATCCTCTCTAGGCTGACATAGTCTAGAGAGAGCATCAGCTGTGACAGGATCTGCCCCCCTTTTGTACTGGATTTCCAGATTAAGCTGTTCCAGCAGGGACATCCATTTGGCTTGTTGCTGTGCAAGTGTGTTCTGAGTTTTGAAATAGATTAAGGATTTATGGTTAGTTAGTACTAAGACGTTTAAATGTACTTCTAGATAACACCTCCATTTCTTGCATGTGTGATATATTGCTAGCAATTCCTTATTGTGTATTGGGTACCACTACTCAGTGTTGGTTAGTTTTTTACTTTTGTAACATACTGGCAGGAAGTCTTGCTGCCCTGGCTGTCAGATGAGTAGGACTGCATCAAAGGCGGTGTCACTGGCATCTGACTCAAGCTTGTAGCACCTGTTGCTATTAGGGTATTGCAAGATTGGTGCTTCAATCAGAGCTTATTTTAATAGTTGGAAATTCTTGTTGCATTCTGGTGTCCAGATGAATTTATTTTTGGCATTATCCTTGGTTAGGTCATTGATTGGTGCAGTGAGCTTTCTACAGTCTTTGATATATTTCATTAGGTAAGCTACCATACTGAGAAAGCATCTAACTTGTTTAACGGAGGTGTGCGTTGCATGTTATTTATGGCTTTAATTTTATCTGGGTCTGCTTTGATGCCACTGTCAGAGACAATGTGGCCCAAGAACAGGAGTTCCTTTTCCATAAATTGGTACTTGGTTTTTCATAAAGTTTGTGCTATGCAAGTTGATCAAGTGTCTTGCAGACATGCGTGAGGTGTTTCTCTTTTGTTTTTGAGAATATGATGATATTGTCAAGATAGCATAATGTGTTTGAGAGGCCATTTAGCAATTGGTTCATCATGATGACAAACATTGCAGGAGCGTTGGTCATCCCAAAGTTCATTACACTACATTCAAAAGATCCACTTTGTGTATGGAACACAGTTTTTGGTATGTCCTTTTCTTTTACTTCAACTTGGTTATAACCTGAGGTGAGGTAAATTTTTGAGAAAATTTTGGCTCCAGAGAGTCTTGCAAACAGATCCTCTATGAGTGGAAGGAGATATTTATTTTTTACTGTTCTTGAATTTAGTGCTCTGTAGTCAGTTACCAGACAGAGTGTTCCTTCCTTTTTCTTTACAAAAAAACACTGCTGCCCCCATGGGGATTCAGACAGGCAAATAGTCCTTTGGCTAGGTTGTCCTCAATATAGGTCTTGAGGGTCTGGGTCTTCATAGGGGAAAGTCTGTAGAGGGTTCAGGCTTAGGCATGGCTTTACATAGGTCAATGTCATGTTTGACCTCCCGTTTTGGGGGGGGGGTAACTCTGTGAGCTCTTCCTTAAAGACATGAGCGTATTTGTTTAGGAGTGCTGCAAGTTATGGGCATTGAATTTTGGCTGTTTATATTTTATTGAATTTGGTGTACCTCATTATGTGAATGATACTGTCTTTAGTTAGATGTTATGAGTTCTCTTGATTTATGATTTGGACAAGTACTGTGTCCCTTAGGATGAGATTGTTGGGCTCTTTGAGGATATTAAAATTGACTCTGTTGCATTTGATGGTCATGGTTTTTGTTTTCTAACATACACTGGGGTTCACTCGGGTGAACCAGTTCATGCCTGCTACAATATTGTAGCTTATGTTGTTCATGAAAAGTCCTTTGATGAACATTTGTATGCCTTGGAGGTCAATTCTGAAGGGATTTGTTTGCCTTCAAGTAGAACTTTTGATTTATCTGCCATTCTGGAGTACTTTAAGTTAAATTTGACAACTGGTATTTTGTACTTGGTTACAAATGGTTTGCTAACCATGGTGTGTTGTGCACCAGAGTCAAATAAAATTTTGTGTGTATGTGATTCATAAGTGCATGTGTAGACAAGAAGTTGTGAGTGATCTTTAATTTTTAAATTCATAAAGATAGAAGTTTGTGGGACATGTGGAATGCATGCAGCAAAGTTTGTGCCTTGGTACAGCTTCTTGTTGTGTTGGGGGATACAGGGGCACTTAATCCTGTTCCCCCTCCTCTTTTCCCTCTTCCTCTGTTTTGAGACCTTTGAGGTCAGAGAATGTGGGGTGAGATTCATAGCAGGTTGCTGTTTTAGCATTGATTACTTTGGCGGTGTCCTCTTTCTTGGGACAGGAGCGGTTTACGCTCTGGCTGCAATTGTCATTGTTTTTATTAAATTTGTTCTTGTTGTGGTTAGTGTTTTGGCACTTATTGCCATTGGAATTATCTCTGCCTTTGCTGTTGGATGAGCAGTTGCTGTTATGTGCAGTATATTCCGTGTTTGCACGTTTTTCTGCACACTTGGCTTCTGCAATGAGTGCAGGCATGGAGGTGTTGGCCTCTGGACAGATGAGGGAAGCAACAGAGGGTTTCATTCTGTTGATGAATGATGCTCTGGTGTGTACGTTATAAGCTTGTGCTGGGTTTTAGATTTTGAGACGTATTTACTCTAATTCATTGATGTAAGCTGTGATAGTGGTCTTTTAAGGAAGATTTCTGAGCTGTATTGCAATGTCTTGGTGTGATTTGGTGACGCAGAAGTTGTGTGTGATGTCCGCTTTGAACTCTTCCCAGTTGTCAAGCTGGCTGTCTGTTTGTGAGCCAACCCTAGTGGCAAACCAGTTAGCTGCGGCCTTGTACAGGCACTTGCTGGCTTCCTGGACCTATTTTTTGTGGGGGATGCAGCTGACACAGATTTTAGCAGCTGAGTGGTCCAGCCAGTTAATGATGTTTTCTTTGTTTTTATCAAAGAACTTGTCAATACCAATGTATTTGGTGTTAGTAAATTTGCCTACAATAGGCAGTTGTGTGTTTGTTTGTGGTTGCAGAGAGTGACTGTATTAAATTATCTTGGCGCATTATTTGGGCATGACCAGTCCTTCAAATACAGTGCATCCACTAGGTATATCCTTGTCAATGTTGTGGGCGCAGAAGTATGTCTTCCAGGTATCCTGGGATGCGGCCTGGTTGAGTACATGAGCAAAGGTAGGCAGGTTATGTTCAGTCATTTTCTCTTTCATTGGTGTGGTAAAAAAAACGTAGCTGCTACCAGTGACAAGGAGCGCCTTTTGGGGAAGCTTCAAATAGGGAGTTAAGAAAGAAGAGAAGTATATTTTCCTTGGATAATACTTTAGACTTATATAGACTTGACTGTGGCAGGAATTTAGTTGGATCAAACCTAGGGGTTAATCATGTGCAGGAGGCAACTGTGGTAAGTTAGACTCCCTGGTGATTGACTCCCTGGTGATTGACTCCCTGGTGATCAACACTATAGTAAAGTGAGAATTCAGCTTTTTCCCTGATTGATAACTGGAAATTGACACTTTTTTAATTGACCAGTATTGATGTAATAAAAAATTTTAACATAAAAAATTAAGCTATAAAGCTATGGTATATTAAAGTGACCCCAGAGAGCCAAAAATGCAATAAAAAGTTTACCTTACCTAATGAGAATAAGGAGAAATAAACAATTATTTCTCATTTTATTATGTAATTTACACTCTTTACTATAAAAATATTTTTGGTTACCATAAAATTAAAATTCCAATGAGATAAAAATAAACAAAAACACAACAATAAAAGTTATGCAAAATATGAAGAAATATTAACATTTATTTGACATAGTTCATATAAGTATAAATGTGAATTTCTTTTGTTTTATTAGGAAATTAACAAAAAATAAGATATTTCATTCACTTTCAACTATAACTAATAATCTCAAACTTAAAATGTATACATAAAATAATCAGTGTTTTCTAATTAAATCAAAAAATAGAAAAAAATCACTAAAAACTAATTGATCAAAACTAAAAAGTTAAAAGTTAAAGCCATAGAAGCAAGCAAGTTTATTGCTCCCCCTTCTTCCCCTTCTTCATTTTGGTCCCTTCCAGGAGGGAAGTTTCAATGAGCTCAAGCTGCTTCTTGATCTCTGAGGCCTAGTATTTATGCTTGGCTGCATTTTGAATGGCCTTGGTGAATAGGATGGAGCGGGTTGTGGACTTGGTGAGGGGGACACGTTTTCCAAGTCATGCAGCTTGGAGATGCTTTTCTCCTGCTTGTGCTGCAGGAGGAAAAAAAACTTATTAAATTTAGGGTGGAGCCCAAAGTTGGCCTTGAGGTGTTTCTGATAAGCCTCTAGCGCTGAGGTGGTCTTGAGCTCATCATTCACTGCTGCCCAGTAAACATTCCAACTGGCCTTGGCACTGGCCTTGCCTTGCCTCTGCGTGACAACCTTCCAAATCCACTGGGGCTCAAAGTACTTGAGGAAAGACTTGAACTCCAAGTGATTTACTACGTAAGGATCCTTTGAGAGAACCTGAACCCCTGTGCAGTGTGCTCTGGCTTTAAAAAAGCCAAGGCACTAAATTGTGCAAGCACAAATTTGCAGGTGTCTGAAGTGTTCCTCCAGCTCAACCTACTTAACTCATCATGGGCCTGCACATTCTAAGAAACTGCTTAGCAATAGTGGAAGTGGCACCCCTGTACCTACCTGCTGAACAGCCACTTGAATTCATTGAACTGAGCAGGCTCAAAGTCCATAATGCACATGGCAGGCCCAAGAGCTCTCAGCATTACCTTTTCCTCCAAGTCCAGGGTAGCCTGGTCTTTGTCAGTGGTAGGAGGGTTGGCACAGATGTAGGGGGGTCTTCTTGGCATTTTTGTTGTTGCCAGGGGGAAGGAGGAAAAGTGCTTGGCAAAGGATGGTAAAAGCATGGGTATAAATAGCCTCAGTGGCCCTAGGAAGAAGAAAGAACACAAGTGGAATCACCCAGATGTCAATCTGGGCATGGATTATCCAGAGCTGCTTGAACATCCAGAAGCAAGTGGCAAAGGTACCATCAACTATCTAGGTTGAAGCCCTTTTTAACTCCAGAAGGTTTTGCTGGGTGGCATAGCAGATTATGCGGTCTTTGGTGGCAGGCCCATTGTCATGGAGGAGGAAGCGCTCCCCACTTGGAAGCTGCTTGAGCTTGTGGGTGAGCGTAAGCTCCAAGAGGACGTCTAAAGCCTTGGGGTAGGGGGATTTGCGGCAATACACTTATTGCTTATGAACTTAACCAACTGCTCTTGAGTTGGCATCAACTTGAGATTGTTGGGTTTTAAATGCTGCAGGGCTTTTATATCCAGATCAGATGCCCAGAGGTGAAAGGATGTTGAGATCACCTGGACAAGGTACCATTTTAACATCCAGGCTATAAGATGATTGGGGGGCTTATAAGAGTGCTCCCTCTTCTTGGCAGTTACTTACTCCCAGCTCTTAGTGTTTAGCCAGGCCCCACAAGTATTATCCTCACAGACAAAGTGCTTGCTCTTGGTGGCGCGCTTTTGATTATTACAGTTAAAAATGTAATTGTCAGTGACATAGCCAGGGCTAGCCTTTACAGACATAATTGGGAAGTACCAGGGGAAGCAATTGTGGACTTTAAGCTCTCTGTTCACATTACAGATATTGTGGATGACCAGTGGATCCCAAGCCACATGACCAGAAGCTTTGAACTTCTTGGAGTACTCCTCAACTCATCTTGAGGATCAGATGAGGGAGGGGGGGAAGAGCCATCAGGAGGGGGAGGGGAAGGGTTCTTCAAGGCCTTCAGAATGCCTCCTTTTTCAACCCAAAGAAGAGGTGGGCTCCTTGGCAGCCTTTGAATTCTTGGTATGTTGCTCCTTGGTGGGCTCAGAGTTGGCCTCTGAGTGGTAAAAGGAGTGATTGGTAAGATCACCATCAGATTTATTGGGGGAGGAATTTTTGGGGGAAGGTGAAGGGGATATGGAAGATGAGGGTGGAGGGGGGAGTAGGAGGAGATGGATTGGGAGGAGATGGGGTTGGAGACTTTGCCTTTGCAGGCTTCTTGGCATGCTTGGGAGTGGAGGCAGTTTCTTTGAAGCCCTTGGAGGCTTTGTTGTATTTCCGCGTAGAGCTGGTAATTGCTT